>JARFJB010002117.1:1192500-1272500 GCA_036346205.1 Vesta saturnalis
AAAAACAATAACTTTACCCATAATTTTAAATCGACTTACATTAGTAGGTTAAAAAGCATAAACAATGTGTTGTGTAGAATTGATGTAAACCAATCAATAACATGGAACACTGAAATGTAATGGTATAGACACACACACACACACACACACGCACACACACGCACATACGCATACACGCACACACGCACACACGCACACACTCACACACGCACACACCCACACACGCACACACGCACACACGCACACACGCACACACGCACACACGCACACAGGCAACACACAACACACACACACACACACACACACATAAACGAACCACCACCAACGACATACATATACGCACGCGCGGGACGCTACACATCGACGACTGAAACGGGTTGTTGTATATCTAACTTCTGATGTCGGCAGTCATGCATACTATGTTGGTGCAAAAGAGTTATCACTAAAACTAAAGAGTTGTTTCAACAACAAAAATGCAGAGAACAAGCTACATCTCCATCTTCTCAGGACAGTCGTAAATTTTGGTCCATCTGTAAAAACCTCGGTACATCTTTAGTTTCCCCCATGACATCCTTTGACGGACCTATAGCTGCTGATTCTGAATTTATTTGCATCAAACCGATGTCTAAATAATATTGAAATAGACCTACCTCTAGTCAACTTTTCTTCATACGCTATGAAACCAATTTATTATCGATACAAGTTCCTAGAATCGATTATCAGTAGGCTTGATCCCTATAAGGCAACTTGCCCAGACGGTATCCCAGCTATTGTCTTCGAAAAATGTTCTCCCTAACTAGAGTCAGACCTATCTAAGCTCTATTCGATCTCTACGTTTTCCGGGGAATTTTCTTCATGGAAGTTAGTAAATGTTAGTAGAAGGGGGGCACCATCCCCTCCACTTTTTTTACGTCACAAGCCACGCCCACTTTCACTTTTTAATCACCCACGTAGCGGACCACTATTTGACCTTGAGAAAGTTGTTTACCTTGAGAAACAGGTTTGCCCTGAGAAAGTTGTTTACCTTGAGAAAGTTGTTTACCTTGAGAAACAGGTTTGCCTTGAGAAATTTGTTTACCTTGATAAAGTTGTTGTTTACCTTGAAAAATAGGTTTACCTTGAGAAAGTTGATGTTTACCTTGAAAAACAGGTTTAGCTTGAGAAACAGGTTTACCTTGAGAAATGACCTCGTGCTACGCGGGAAATTTAAAATTGTGGGTTTCTTGACAGACGAGAGCTACCTCTAGGACCTGGTGCAGCGCTTGAGTTGTTTTATGGAAATTCTTGTAAGATAAATGCTACCTCTAGGACCTGGTGCAGAGCTTGGGGTTGTTTTTAATAATAAAGATGTTCTTGTAAGATAAATGCTATCTCTAGGACCTGATGCTTCGCTGGGGTTGTTTTAAATAATAACCTGGTGCTTAGCTGGGGGCTGTTTTTAATAATAAAGAGATTGTTGTAAGACAAGTGTAGAAAACTACCATGTAGACCTTTGAACCTATCGTCGAAAAATAGTAGCATAATTAATTAGTAGACATAAATAAAATAAAAATACGTGTCAACTTTTTCCAAGGCCGACTGCTTCTATAAATATCAATAACCTTGAAGAAGTCATTGACCTTGACGTTAGCCATAAAGTATGGCCTTGAAGTTAGCTTTGCTAATTGACCTTGAAGTTAGCCTCGGGATCTGGAAGAATAGTATAAAAGCATGCGCCAGGGTTTAGTTAATGTAGTTCTTGTTTGAAGAGCATCACATCGCTATGGAATCTTTATCAGCTAAGTAGATTTTGGGATTGTTTCACAGTGGTGTATTACTAACCGACGAATTGTTGATAAAGGCATACAATATTATTAATCATAAAATTGTATTTGAGAATAATATCGATTCGATGGAAGAGTACGATAATTTTGTTGAAGCTGTACGAAGGGCTGGTGGAATGTAAGTATATACCTGTTTTTGATTTTTTAAATTTTAATTATTTTTTAAGCTCTGCTCAAATAAATGTGAGTGACGTGTTTTACGGTAATGATGATATGGTGGTGTCACAACAGCAAAACCAAACGGGGTCAGGTTCGCAGCAGCAGGCCGGACCATCCTCAGGGTTTAATCATATTAATATAATTGAGGAATCAAACACTAAATTTATTAAAAAATTTAATACCACGTGTAAAACGCTACGGTTTAACTTCAATGACGAGACATGCAAGGATAATCTCTTAACGTGGCTGCAGGTAAAATATACCATTTACTAAAAATTTATCTAATACACATTTTTACAGAGTGCATTTGATGAATTGTATTCATATACTGTAAAGGATGCGGCTCCATCAGACAGGGTCGGGATCACGTTAAGAAATCCAAATTTTCCAGACAAGCCAATCGGCATTTCATTTA
Organism: Vesta saturnalis; assembly: GCA_036346205.1. Classification (NCBI taxonomy): domain Eukaryota; kingdom Metazoa; phylum Arthropoda; class Insecta; order Coleoptera; family Lampyridae; genus Vesta; species Vesta saturnalis. The sequence goes on from JARFJB010002117.1 coordinate 1,194,898, forward strand.
GAAGAGTGGACCAGTTGTCGGTGAAAGTGATAATATCGCTGCTGGAAAAGGTAATGAAGAGCAATGCTAGTTTTTTCTCAAGTGACTTGATTTTAAACGTTGATAGAGTGGTTGTGCCTGTAGGCTATGGACGCAAAAACCTGACGGGCTTAAAATTTGCAGACTTTTGTAAATCTAAAAAGCAGGGTATTGTAGTTGTACCATCAACAATTAACGATAATAATTGTTTAGCTCGCGCTCTAATCATAGCTATTGCATTTAGAAGTAATGATGCAATGCGTCATAGTATGGAAATGGGGTGTCCTTTACTTCAAGAGCGAGCTATACAGCTTTGCCAAAACAGCGGTGTAGATCTTAGTCAGGGCGGTAGTTATGAGCATATTCAGGCATTTCAAAATCATTTAGATTCATATACCATTGTAGTTTATAATTCGCGTATAGGTGATTCGGTTTATTTTGAAGGCCCTAGGGAACCAGCTAGAGTAGTTTTAAATTTAATATTAGAAGACGAGCATTATAACGTCATTATCAGCCTCATTTCGGCGTTTACATGCAGTTATTACTGTGAACAATGCAAAAAACGTTGTAATGACAAAAGGAAACATATGAAATGTATGTACCAATGCTCCGCGTGTCATCAGAAACCACCTTGCTCCGTTCAAATCCCGAAAATTGTTTGTAGTGATTGCAAGAGAGATTTTTATGGGGCTGAATGTCTTAAAAATCACAAGGACACTAAATTATGCGAAAAATTGCGCAGGTGTTTAAAATGTCTTAAAACCCATGAAGTAAAGGGTAAACATAGATGCGGATACAGCTACTGCTCCACGTGCCTGAGTCAAAAACCTATCGGTCATCTTTGCTACATGGCCGTTAACAAGGCTCGACGTGACAGTACTAATGGTAAACCATCTATGTTTATCTTTTACGATTTGGAGTGCATGCAAGGGAAGGTGTGTGAGGGAACGAATGATAGATTTCTGCATGAGCCCAATCTATGCGTGGCCGCGAATGTTTGCTCTGTCTGTATCAAACACGTTGACAATGTAGATGAGCAATGTCCATCGTGTAGCGGAAGAATGCACATTTTAGAGAAAACCCTGTTCGATCGTTTCTAGCATATGTTGCCGAGAGAGCGCGAAAGTTTAAAGTTACATGCATCGCACATAACATGAAGGGGTGCGATGGGTGTTTTGTGCTCAGGTGCATGCTAGCTAATAATAATCAGTGGAAACCTAAAGTCATCTGCAGCGGCTTAAAACTAATCTCTATTCAATGCGACGATATCAGGTTTATTGACTCACCTAATTTCATTCCGTCACCGCTCTCGGCATTTCCGAAAACCTTCAATTTCCCCGAGTCCAAGGGTTATTTCCCATATCTCTTCAACACATCCGAGAATCAGTATTACGAGGGTCCGCTGCCAGCATTTGAATATTATTGTGCAGATCAGATGTCTGCGAGATATCGCTAACACTTTTAGAATGGCACACGACCCATAGTAATTATGTTTTTAAGATGAGTGAGGAGATTGTGAAGTATTGCTGATGGATGTTAAGATCCTCGTTAAAGGTTGCATTAGCTACTGGTCCACATTCACAACCCAAAATAAAGTCGACCCGTTTGAGGAAGCTACTACGATTGCCAGTGCGTGTAATAAAGTATTTCGTAGACGTTTTCTCAAAGAAGACACTATAGGACTTATACCGAAAGGCGGTTATAGACGTGCCGACAATCAATCCAAAATCGCGATACAATGGTTACGTTGGGTGGAATATTCTCAGCAAGTAACCATACAGCATGCTGGGAAAGCTCGCGAGTTTAGAACACCTGAAGGTGTTAAGGTCGACGGGTATTGTGTTGAGTCAAATACCGTTTTTGAGTTCCACGGTTGTTACTGGCACGGTTGCGAGGAATGTTTCCCCAAACAAGCCAATATGGATCCTAAACTGGGTGTAAGTACCTCCATGCTTGCACGGAATGAGAACACGGGGCACGGTCCCAGTTTCTACGTGAGCGCGGGTATAATTTAGTTGAGATGCATGAATGCGTTTTTAAAAAACAGATACTTGCTAACGACGAATTAAGAGCGTTTATTCAGAGTTTAAGTCATCAATATGACGAATCCTTAAACCCACGTGACGCGTTTTACGGAGGTCGCACTAATGATAGTAAGCTTTATCATGAATGTGACGTCGTGAACAAGAAAATAATGCATTATGACGTGTGATCATTATACCCATTTGTAAATAAATACTGTAAATATCCCATAGGTCATCCGAAAATTCATGTAGGGTTAGAATGTAAGAACATTTCATTAGACACGGTGGAGGGTTATTTAAATGTCGAGTGCTGCCGCCCTCTAACCTCTATCACCCTGTTTTACCGTTAAAAATGCACGGCAAGCTGATGTTTGTGTTATGTAGAGCTTGCGGTGTCCAGTTAAATCAAGGGGAATGTAGGCACAGTGAAGCTGAACGCAGTTTCGTTGGAACATTTGTAGCTGACGAACTGCGTAAAGCTATCTCCAAAAACTATATAGTCCTGGATGTTTTCGAAGTTTGGGAATACGAGGTAACCACGTATGACAAAGCGACTAAACAGGGAGGTTTATTTAGCGGTTACATCGATAATTTCCTGAAACTAAAGCAGGAATGTTCAGGTTGGCCTAGCCATTGCACGTCAGATGCTTCAAAATTGAACTACGTAACGGAGTATTATGAGAAAGAGGGGATTCGACTAGAGGCGAGTAATATTATGAAAAATTCCGGTTTAAGGTACTTGGCTAAACTTATGCTGAACTCTTTTTGGGATAAGTTTGGCCAGCGCGAAAATTTAACCCAGTGCAGTATTGTATCTAAACCAAAGGACTTTTTCAAATTGTTTACCGATTCATTGGTTCAGGTACAATCCATTATCCCTATCAACGATAATGTAATGGTAAATTGGGATAGACCTGAAGGTGAGGGTGAATCACAAAAAATTATTAATGTGTCCATAGCCGCGTAAGTAGAAGTGACACTTGCCCCACTCCACTGGTTTTGTAACCTGGGGGCACCTTGGTCGCCATTTTTTACTCGTCCACGTGTGTATTTTCCACCCTATTTTTGCACATCCACGTGTGAGACCGCATTTTCAACCCTAATTATTTTATATGCCCATGTGTGAGACCGTGTTTTCAACCTTATTTTTACACCCACGTGTGAGACCGTATTTGAATCCTTTCTTTTCATCCCTGATTAAAGTTTTGGTTTTAATGGCATACGTGAAGGACCGTATTTATTACCCTTATTTTGAGATGATGATCTTAATTATTTTTATTAATTAATTATCCTAGGGAAATTCTTAATCTGATAGCTTTAAGATGATTATGATCTTTAATTATTTTATTAATTAATTATTTTAGCCCTGAAATGATGTAAAAGATAGTTTATTTAATTTTGTGTTTTACTATTAACATTTATTAGAACTTGTTTATCAGATATTATTTAAAGAATTGATTAGATAATAATAATCACGTACACATTGACTGTATTTCCCATTTTACTTTATTAGCGTATTTTGATCAAATGAGATTGTTATTACATTTATTTTAATGCCTATCTACAGGTGGTATTTAGGTGGGGCTTGTCTAGGTTAATCTTAGGTTATTTCGGTGGTATTAAGGTCCTTCTGGCTATATTAAGAACAGTGCCCCTGGAGGTTAGGCAAATGCATACGCATACAATGTTGAAACTGCTAATTAATAAGATATTATTATTAAAATTATCGACCTATTGTTTAAAATGGCCACATGCTATTGGATAATCTTTTTACCTAAAACGTTGTATTTCTAATAAGGAGGTTCTTGTGCGACACGTGTAGGGCTTCGCAACTTGTTCTCAGGCCTTCGCCCCCTGGCTGGAGATGGTGTGGGAACCTAACCTTATAGGACAAGTGTAGAGCTTAGCTCTCATCGTGGCCCCCTTGATGCAATTGAATGTTGTTCTAACTTAATCTTACAGCTGTAAGCTTTCCACCCGTCATACAAAATTGTATTCTAAAAGGAGGTTCTTGTAGGACTTGTATCAGGGTCGGCGCCCTGGCCCCTTGAGTAAAAATTGATTTTAGCGCCATCTAGTGGCGTATAGACTAATGAACATTTTCTGAAGATGATAATGCACACTCTCTCTTGCTCTATCTTGTTTCTTCCTCCCCTCTCTTCTCACACACAAACAAATCAATTAATTAATCAATCTCAAACAAATCACGTTCGATCATCAGATAAAATTCAATCAATCAGCCGAAATTATGTCTTACAGTTTGCGGAAATCAGATTACAGATCAAACTGAATGCATTAAAGTCTAATTAAATATGGCGTAAATAATAAATAATTTCTACTAATGCAATGATGCTTTATGTATAGGAGATCCTCTAAACAGTCACCACCTGTACATTAGAAACATCATATCTGATTTATTTGCATGTTTAATTACATACACAAACTATTTCATTGTAACGTGTTCATTAACAGCTGTAAAACCCATTAAAAAGTAATAATTACTTATATATAACATAGAGTTAAATTAAAATTAACATGTTTTAAGAATATCAAACTGATATAATGGAAATAAAAGGCAAAAGGTTTTAATGGTTTAATTATATATGCGAATTAACAATAACTATAAGTTTAAAATCTGTGCGTACCTGCTATTTTGTAGAGCTGATCTTATGACGTTAACCTTGTAATAATATATTTAAAATCTTTATCGGCCTTATTTGTTAAATTCAGGTAAAAACACAAACACCACACAAAACACATCAACATATATATATTTAAATATTATTAAATAATACGCTTATAAAGTTTTCCTTCACACTACATAATAATGAATTTTATACAACGTGTATGATACTTGAATGATGAATTAAACCTTACATACCTTCGTAACTATTTTAGAAAGTATACAAAACCTAATCGTATTTAACAAAACAGTACTACAAAAATTTCATTAAACCAAATATTTTAAATGCTCGAATACTTTTAAAACTTATTCGTAGTAAAAAACTATTAAACAGTATTCACATTAAATACTTAAATATATAACTTTTACATCTATTATTACATAAGTGGGATTATTCTTAAATTTAATTATTCGAAAGCCTAAATACTACAACTTCAAATCTTGTTTCTCGATATCAAAAACTTATTAGCATAATTAAGTAAGCATAATAGCGGATACACTCACAGATTTATTTTTTTAGCAATTTTTAAAGACAGCCTCGCAGATTTTTTAAGAAAACTATACACAAGATCAAACAGATTTTGCACGCATACAATCTCCTCATCTTGCACCTTAAATTAAGTAACCTATAAAGAGCAAATCCTAATAGTTTATCAACTTACTACATGGCACAAGGTTACCCTAAATTAACAGTTCAACCGCTGGGAAGCTCACCTTAAAATCTTAAGTTCGCGCAGAGTTGTACCGATTCATTTCCTTCAATTTTACTCAACGTCGAGACAGTATTTGCTAAACAAAAAATCTTCAATACTGTGATGCGTGTAGCAAAACACATTAGCTAGTTAGTTTCACCTCTATATTTGCAGCACGTCTACAAACACGCGCAATAGCAATTAACTCTCAAGGGAACATAGCCACTTCAATTATAGTTTTAGCCCCATGTGCCATTAATTATCAATACTCTGACTTTCCGAGAACGAAACCGAAAGACGAGTACGTGGCACAAGCCAGTAGCGCACACGTTCCGGTACGCCTAAAGCATGTCATTAGGCACTGCTATACGTATTCCCTGTTAGAGCCAACCGACTTAGATTTACTATAAGTTTCAACTACCGTTCAAGATAATACGAAAGCGATGACCATGATAAGGTATCATTAAATGATTTGGCTCCCAGGGAGAAGCGTGGTAGGTTGCAATCCCCAAGTAACGATTCGACGATTGACGGTTCAGGGAAAGACCAAATTAGCTGCGTCTTGTTTGTTTTTCGCTCTTTAAAGTAAATGTATATAACGTTCACGCGTACGAAAAGACGTATCACACGTACGATTTAACGCAGGCCATTTAGCCACGTGTTATTTAATTTAGACCATCGGAAAACTAAACTTGCACGACGTTGCGCACAACCAGTTAGCTCGCGTACTCGTCCGTGATTTTCGCTTTACCAGTGCAACGTATCGATGAGCACGCATAGTATCTCCTGTTTATGACGCCATTACATTGCGGACATATTAAGTTTTATGACTGTTAAAAACTTAATTATAACTTAAGATATTGATGATAATTATTATTGAATTAATTTATCCTGAAATGATGTAAGTTTATTTATTGTTTAACATATTATGAACTTTTATCAGATATATTAAAGAATTGATTAGATAATAATAATCACGACAATTGACTGTATTTCCCATTTTACTTTATTAGCGTATTTTTGATCAAATGATTGTTATTACATTTATTTTAATGCCTATCTACAGGTGGTATTTAGGGTGGGGCTTGTCTAGGTTAATCTTAGGTTATTTCGGTGGTATTAAGGTCCTTCTGGCTATATTAAGAACAGTGCCCCTGGAGGTTAGCAATGCAACGCATACAATGTTGAAATGCATAATATAAGATATTATTATTAAAATCGACTATTGTTTAAAATGGCCACATGCTATTGGATAATCTTTTACCTAAAACGTTGTATTTCAATAAGGAGGTTCTTGTGCACGTGTAGGCTTCGCAACTTGTTCTCAGGCCTTCGCCCCTGGCTGAGATGGTGTGGGAACCTAACCTTATAGACAATGTAGAGCTTAGCTCATCGTGGCCCCTTGATGCAATTGAATGTTGTTTAACTTAATCTTACAGCTGCTTCCGTCATACAAATTGTATTCTAAGGAGGTTCTTTAGGTTGTATCAGGGTCGGCGCCCTGGCCCTTGAGTAAAAATTGATTTTAGCGCCATCTAGTGGCGTATAGACTAATGAACATTTTCTGAAGATGATAATGCACCTCTCTGCCTTGTTCTTAAACTTTTGCACCTCACAACAAATCAATTAATTAATCAATCTCAAACAAATCACGTTCGATCATCAGATAAAATTCAATCAATCAGCCAAATTATGTCTTACGTTTGCGGAAATCAGATTACAGATCAAACTGAATGCATTAAAGTCTAATTAAATATGGCGTAAATAATAAATAATTTCTACCTAATGCAATGATGCTTTATGTATAGGCAGATCCTCTAAACAGTCACCACCTGTACATTAGAAACATCATATCTGATTTATTTGCATGTTTAATTACATACACAAACTATTTCATTGTAACGTGTTCATTAACAGCTGTAAAACCCATTAAAAATAATAATTACTTATATATAACATAGAGTTAAATTAAAATTAACATGTTTTAAGAATATAATGATATAATGGAAATAAAAGGCAAAAGGTTTTAATGGTTTATTATTAATATGCGAATTAACAATAACTATAAGTTTAAAATCTGGTACCTGCTATTTTGTAGAGCTGATCTTATGACGTTAACCTGTGTAATAATATATTTAAAATCTTTATCGGCCTTTTTTAAATCAGGTAAAACAACATCAACACACAACACACACACACACACACAATAATATATAATAATATATTATTATAAAAATACGCTACTTTAATTTTACCTTCACATAATATGTTAAACTGAGGTTTTTACAACGTGTTCTAAAACACACCTTTTGAATGGATGAAAACGCGATTACATACCTGTCATTAACTATTTTAGAAAGTAATATGAAAAACCTGAATTCGTATTTAACAAACATGTACCTAAAAAATTAATAAACAAATATTTTAAAATTTTGCTAACAAGTTACTTTTAAATAATTGAATCTTCAGGTAATTAAAACTCATTAAACAGTGATTACATTAAATACTTAAAATATATAACTTTTGTACATCTATTATTACATAGAGATGGGATTATTCTTAAATTTAATTGATTTCGATAGAGCTCTGAAATACAAACCGTTCGAAATCTTGATTTCTCGATATCAAGTAATCATAAATCAGCTTATAATAGGATACAGCTACAGTTTAAATTATTGATGTTTTACTGCATGCTATAATTTTGAATGAGAACCTCGCAGGTATTTTTAAGAAAACTATACATCTCATGAGATCAAACGAGATTTTTGAGATAGAATCTCTCATCGTCTGCACCTTGAACGATATTACCATAAAAGTAGTATATTACTTAATATTTATCAGACAATTATGGCACAGTTAGCCCTAAATAACAGGTTTCAACTGTCTCTGAATGCTCATCATTAAAATCTTTATTCCAGAAGTTTACCTATATTTCCTTCAATTTTATCTGCAATCAGTCAGACTGTAATGTTTAATACATAAACAGAATCTTCAATACTGTGATGCGTAGTAGAAACACATTAGCTAGTTAGTTTCACCTAATTATCTTTGCAAGCCTAACTATCATAAAACAGCTGTCAAAAAGCTAATTAAACATAATCAACGGACTGGGCATAGCAGAGCGTTTCCAATTATAGCTTTTAGCCACTACAATAGTGCCTGCAACTACATACAATCGACTAGCCGCTTTAGCATGAGGATCAAACGAAAAAACAATCACGCACGCCCACGTCACACAGCACGTAAGCTCGCACGTTCGCACGCACGCTCCACGCGCACGAGCGCACGCTAGCTCACACGTACGGCGTCTTAGGAGAAAATACCTCGACCATAAAAAGAGACGTTTAGATTTATAAACATGCCCCTAGGGGCCATGTTAGAGTGTGGTTAGGTCAATATTTCAGACATCCCCGAAGATAACCGATTCTACCCGAACATTGACGAGTACGTTTGCGCACAAGACCAAAGGTTAGCTGCGTACTCGTTTCTCGTGTGTTTCGCTCTTTAAAGTGCAACTGTCATCGAGTGAGCACTGCTATAATGTATTCTCCTGTTTATGAGCCAACATCAGCGGACATTAGAGATTTTACTGACTTGTTAATAAACTATTACAACATAACCGTTCAAGATAATGATGAAAGCGATGACGTGATTGAGCTAAGTGTATCTCACATCCAAGATGATGGTGATGGTTCACAGAGGAGAAAGAAGAGCGACGAGGTAGGGGGGAGGGGCAAATCTATAAATCATGATGATGATGACGACGACTCACGGTTCAAGAAGAAGAAGAAAACCGATAAAGCATGTTATTAAATGATGATGTATTTTTGTTTATAATAATAATAATAATATATATTCAAACGTTTAGCTTTCCTTCAATTTTGTTAATAAACCTGTTTTTTCCTAACAGTGCTCTACCGTCTTGATTCATGTTTGCAAGTGTACGTGCGTGCGGGCGTGCTTACGTGTGAGCGTACGTACATGCGTGCGTGCGTACGTACGTGCAAGCGTGCGTGCAAGCGTGCGTGCGTGCGTGCGAGCGTACGTGCGAGCTAGCGTGCGCTCGTGCGTGCGTGCGAGCGTGCGTGCGAACGTGCGAGCTTACGTGCGTGCGTGCGTGAGTGTGTACGTGGCGTGCGTTTGCGTGCGTGTACGTGCGTGCGTGGCATACGTATTTCGTTTGATCCTCGTGCTAAAGGTGCGTGCATGCGTACGTGTGACGTGCGTGCGTGCATGTGTGTTTTTCGTTTGATCCTCATGCTAAAGCAGTGCTAGTCGATTGTATGTAGTTGTAGGCACTACTGTGGTGGCTAAAAAGCTATAATTGGAAACGCTGCCTGCTATGCCCAGTCCGTTGAGTGATGTTTAATTAGCTTTTTTGACAGGTGTATTTATGATACGGTCAGGCTTGCATGTAAGATAATATAGAGGTGAAACTAACTAGCTAATGTGTTTTGCTATTACACGCATCACAGTATTGAAGATTCTGTTTATGTATTAGAAAACATTCTACAGTCTCGACGCTGATTGCAGATAAAATTGAAGGAAATGAATACGGTACAACTTCCGCGAGCGAACTTAAAGATTTTAAGTGTGTGCAGCATTCCCAGAGCAGCGTTGAAACCAGTTAATTTAGGGCTAACCTCGTGTCCATGTAATAATGTCTGATAAACTATTAGGATTATTAGCTACTTTTATAGGTTACAATATAATCGTTCAAGGTGCAGACGATGAGGAGATTGTATCTCAAAAATCTCGTTTGATCTCATGAGATGTGTATAGTTCTTCTTAAAAAATACCTGCGAGGCTCTCATTCAAAAAATCTCATGCATGCAAAAAAAAAACATCAATAATCGTTAGCACTGTAGCTGTATCCGCTATTATGCTTACTTAATGTACCGCTAGTATAGCTTTTTGATATCGAGAGAAGACGCAAGGTTTCGAACGGTTGTAGTATTTCCAGAGCTCTATCGAAATCAATTAAATTTAAGAATAATCCCATCTCTATGTAATAATAGATGTAGTACAAAAGTTATATATTTTAAGTATTTAATGTGTAATCACTGTTTAATGAGTTTTTTACGTTACCTGAAGATTCAATTATTTAAAAAGTAATTTCCGCGTTAGCAAAATTTTTAAAATATTTGTGTTTTGAATGTAAATTTTTTTGTAGGTACATGTTTTGTTAAATACGAATTCAGGTTTCTTCTGTATTACTTTCTAAAATAATTAATGACAGGTATGTAATCGCGTGTTTATATTCATCTATTCACAAGGTGTGTTTTAGTGAAACACGTTGTATAAAAACCTCAGTTTAACATATGGTAGTGTGGAAGGAAAAACTTCTAAAGGTAAGCGTATTATTTTTATATATATATATATATATATATATATATATATATATATATGTGTGTGTGTGTGTGTGTTTTACCTGATATTGCTAACAAAAAGGCCGATAAAGATTTTTAAATATATTATTACACAGGTTAACGTCATAAGATCAGCTCTACAAAATAGCAGGTACGCACAGATTTTAAACTTATAGTTATTGTTAATTCGCATATATAATAATAAACCATTAAAACCTTTTGCCTTTTATTTCCATTATATCAGTTTGCTATTCTTAAAACATGTTAATTTTAATTTAACTCTATGTTATATATAAGTAATTATTACTTTTTAATGGGTTTTTACAGCTGTTAATGAACACGTTACAATGAAATAGTTTTGTGTGTATGTAATTAAACATGCAAATAAATCAGATATGATGTTCCTAATGTACAGGTGGTGACTGTTTAGAGGATCTGCCTATACATAAAGCATCATTGCATTAGGGTAGAAATTATTTATTATTTCACGCCATATTTAATTAGACTTTAATGCATTCAGTTTGATCTGTAATCTGATTTCCGCAAACTGTAAGACATAATTTCGGCTGATTGATTGAATTTTATCTGATGATCGAACGTGATTTGTTTGAGATTGATTAATTAATTGATTTGTTTGTGCGTGTGTGAGAAAGAGAGAGGGGGGAGGAAGAAACAAGATAGAGCAAGAGAGAGGTGTGCATTATCATCTTCAGAAAATGTTCATTAGTCTATACGCCACTAGATGGCGCTAAAATCAATTTTTACTCAAGGGGGCCAGGGCGCCGACCCTGATACAAGTCCTACCTTACAAGAACCTCCTTATTAGAATACAATTTTGTATGACGGGTCGAAGGCCTACAGCTGTAAGATTAAGTTAGAACAACATACAATTGCATCAAGGGGGCCACGATAGGAGCTAAGCTCTACACTTGTCTTATAAGGTTAGGTTCCCACACCATCTCCAGCCAGGGGGCGAAGGCCTGAGAACAAGTTGCGAAGCCCTACACGTGTCGCACAAGAACCGCCTTATTAGAAATACAACGTTTTAGGTAAGAAGATCATCCAATAGCATGTGGCCATTTTAAAGCAATAGGGTCGATAATTTTAATAATAATATCTTATTAATTATGCAGTTTCCAACATTGTATGCGTGTGCATTTGCCTAACCACCGAAATAACCCTAAGATTAACCCTAGACAAGCCCCACCCTAAATACCACCTGTAGATAGGCAATAAAATAAATGTAATAACAATCTCATTTGATCAAAAAATACGCTAATAAAGTAAAATGGGGAAATACAGTCAATGTGTACGTGATTATTATTATCTAATCAATTCTTTAAATAATATCTGATAAACAAGTTTTAATAAATGTTAATTGTAAAACACAAAATTAAATAAACCATCTTTTACATCATTTCCCAGGGGCTAAAAATAATTAATTAATAAAAATAATTAAAGATCATAATCATCTTAAAGCTATCAGATTAAGAATTTCTCTAGGATAATTAATTAATAAAAATAATTAAAGATCATCATCTCAAAATAAGGGTAATAAATACGGTCCTTCACGTATGCCATTAAAAATCAAAAACTTTAATTAGGGATGAAAAAGAAAGGATTCAAAATACGGTCTCACACGTGGGTGTGTAAAAAATAAGGGTTGAAAACACGGTCTCACACATGGGCATATAAAAATAATTAGGGTTGAAAATGCGGTCTCACACGTGGATGTGCAAAAATAGGGTGGGAAATACCCCCCCACACACGTGGACGAGTAAAAAATGGCGACCAAGGTGCCCCAGGTCACAAAACCAGTGGAGGGGGGCAAGTGTCTCACTTCTACTCGCGTATACGACTATACAGTTACCTAGAGAAACTAGATCGCCGCGTTCTATATTACGAGACAGACAGTGTGATATTTGTCGCAAAACCCGACGACTGGAATCCAACATGCGGCGATTTCCTTGGCCAGATGACCAACGAGCTGGAGGAGTACGGTGAAGGAAGCTATATAGCCGAATTTGTTAGTGCAAGACCTAAAAACTATAGTTATGACGTGTTTTCAACCAGTGACCAAGCAGTTAAAGCCGTGTGTAAAGTGAAAGGCATTACCTTAAACTATAAAAACTCACGCATTATAAACTCTGAAGCGATGAAAGATGTGGTGCTTAGCAATAGTAAAGACTCTTTGTTTGTATATAATGACAGAAAAATTGTTAGAGATAGTTGTTACAATGTATTAAGTAGGCCAGAATCTAAGCAGTATAGGATAAGTTATTCTAAGCGACGGAGAATTGAGAATTTTGATACTCTTCCATTTGGATATAAAGAATAAATAAAACAGGTAAAGATTTTTTATTTTTATTTTTTATTTGGATATAAGAACATCGCTTCATTTAAAAATGATTTAGCTCCTCACCCTCATAATTACACCCTGGCGGTGATTGGAGCAGTCCCCTGATGAGCTCCTCTAGTGAGGGTACAACCACGTCTACACCTGCGGGGCCTGTCAAACTGATTAATGGTATTGACGGTAGTGATGGTGTGTGTTGACCTTGTTCAGTCTCGCAGGGCTCGCTAATATTCTCCCTTAACGGTTGTGCTTGGAAGAGGAGCGTCTCTAGCATAGAGACATTCATGCTACTACCTACATCCGACGATGACGAAGTGCTGATCGCTGACACGGTTTGTACCTCCGGTAGGAGTTGTTGCTGGCACCTCTCGGGAGATGTTGACAGTATGCTCACCGTCGGATTGACCTGAACTACTTGTTGTTGTGGTTGCTGACACCTCTCCTTGTCGTCTTCATTTTCACTTATAAGTATGATGTCGGAATCCACATCGTCATGAGGTCGACGTCTTTTGGAAACGCTACTGCCGCAGGCCTTAGTCTTGCGTCTTCTTTTACATACTTGCAGTTGTGATTGCTGCCACCGCCCGCCCTAATGAACTGCTGATGTACTCGCTACAGGTTCGGTTAACGCTATCTGTGCAGGCTGACACTTCTTTTCTTGTTCACGCTCACTGTTAATACTGACCTCTGTTCCGCGACTTCTACCGTGTACCTTCATACTGGGCAACTCTAGAGCTGTGCTCACCTCGATAAAACTTCTCTGCCGGGCTTCAATTTTATCTCGTATGGTTTCCATCACCCCTTTCAGTCTGGCGGCCACTTCAACTTCGTATGCTGAGTCAATCTCTACAATAGTAGTAATATACTCACTGTTGCCTTATGTCCGCCAAAAAAAATCGATCATTTCCTGTTGTAAGTATGAATGGCTCAGTTGTTAAGATTTCAGACTCTATTACTCTGTTGGGTATGACTGTATCTTCAAATCTCTCATAGGTTGACCATCTTCTGTCAGCTACCAAAACAGCTGCTCGTAAAATAGGCTTTTTGTACAGATCTAAGCAGTACTTTACCTCTCGACAACTCTTTCTGCTGTATAAGGCCCAAATTCGGCCTCATCTGGAATATAATTCTCACCTTTGGGTTAGTGCTCCCCAATACGCTCTCGATATCGTTGATCGTATTCAAAGAGAGCGATTAGGCTTATAAATGACCCGTCTTTAACTTCTCACATACAGTCCCTTGAGCATAGAAGGATGGTTTCAGTTCATTCTTTGTATTATCGTTATTACAACGGCTATTGTGCTGGTGAATTACATTCTTTGATACCATCTCCGGCTATCTTTGCGAGAAACACTCGGTTCGCTCATTCACATCATCAGTATGCAGTACAAATCTCCACTTGTCGTACCAAACGGGCGCAATCCACATTTCTCTACACGGCTTCTAAACTCTAGAATGATCTCCCTAGTTCCTGTTTTCCTCTCACTTATGATATGAGAACATTTAAGGTAGCTGTTCATAGGCATGTATTGGCAATTCATTATCCCTCTATCCATCCTCCTAAGTGTTCCTGAGTGCTTTAGCCCGATAGGCCTTATTTAGCCTGTTCAGCTCCACAATCATAAAAAAAAAATACGTTCCATTTTTTTTTCGAACTGTAAAAATATATATTCGCAGAACTGTATATATACACCCGAAAAGTAATTATCAGCGTTATAGAAAACCAGATAATTTCTAAAAAACATTCGTTTTTTACAATGTCACATACCGAAATAACTAATAGAAAATATATTGCATTCATAAAAAAGTGAAAATGCATTCCACACGACAAATTACCTTATCATTATCATCGTAAGGCAACACCACATTCTTGTTGCAATGTTTTATTAATTCTTTCAACTACAACACTGTACCCACCATAGGGAAATTGATGCTTTTTTCTTCTCCTGAAATGTGTATCAGTTTTCTTGAAAAATACCTGTGAGGCTGTCTTCGTTTAAGAGCTCTCATTCAAACCCTAATACGAAAATCATCGATAACCGTTAGCATGTAGCTGTATCCGCTATTGTGTTTACTTAAAACCTGCATATTTTTTTACAAATAAATCTGATTCGCTTTTGATGGGTGCATCCCCGATGCTTGTTTGTATGTAGAATAATATGAAACTAGTTTAAAAAGATGAGAACACAGACATCTTGCAACTGCATACATCACAATATTGAAGATTCTGTTTGTGTATTAGAAAAAACATACAGCCGAATCCGAAATGGTGTACAGGTAAATTCAAGAAAAATGAATACGGTTCAGTTTTGAGAACGAGAGAGGAGAGATTTGAACGGATGTAGTATTTCCAGAGTTGCGTTGAAGCCAGCTAATTTTAAGGGTAATCTCACGTCTATATAATAATAGACGTAATATAAAAAAAGCTATTATTTATTTGCATGCATTTAAAGCGTAATCACTGTTTAATGAGTTTTTATTATTATGATCTAGTATCAGAGGTATTAGATGTTTTACGGACTGTTAATAAACTATTACAATATAATCGTTCAAGGTGAAGACGATGGATGCAGCTCAAATCTTGACGGTGGTAATGCTCTCTATGAAACAGGAATAAGCTAAATTACGTTGCCCTTATTTCAAATTAGAAATTTAAAAGTGTTATAATTAGCACAGCTATTAATTAAAAACATACAGATAATAATTTTTCGATTGTATAGAATTCTATCGAAAGAGAATCTGTCTACATGCATGGCTGAAATTATTATCATTTAACTTTATATTTTAATTTGTTAATGTATTTTGCAGTTTCAGATTTAAACAATATTTTTAAGTTCGTTAATGAGTGTGTGTAAGTACACTTTTCACATTATATTTTAGTAATGAGCGTTGTATAACAGGGTTATATAATTGTATTTCATACAAATAGTTTATCGATATGTAGACTTTACAATCTCAAGGTTCAATCGTTTAAAAGTAACTTTTAAACGATTGAACCCGATAACCTCGGTGTGTAATCATTTTTGAAAAGTTCTCTTTTGTACTAATTTGTATGTTTTAAGGTGTTTAATTATAACCTTGTATTATTTTTTGAATAGGATTATTATTATCCTCTCAAACGGTACATATAAGTTTAAGCTAGAGTTTATTTATTTATATATTGGATTCGTTGCATTTTTACAAACAATTTATCACACGATGAAGCTCATTAAAAACATTATAATTGTTTTTAATCAAGAGCCCTGTAATACCAATTAAATCTATTGTTTTTCTTTTTATTTAGTATGTGTTTTATAATCGTTTTAAAATTAATTAACTGTAGGTAAACATATTTACAATTGATGTGTGGTAATTAACTTGATAAAGTAAGCATAATTTAAAACGAATTAACTGTCACCACTGAAGTAAAACAAAAGTAATTTTAAAATCATATTTGTGTACATGATTATAGCATAGTAACAATTACAGATCTTGTCTTATTTTTAAAAATAGGATTATTATCTTCACAAATAGTACATATATCAGTTTAAGCTACAGTTTTATTTATATATTGGATTCGCTGCATTTTACAAACAATTTTATCATACGATGAAATTCATTTAAAACCATTATAACACTGTAATTAACTATTTGAATTTAAATACTGAGTAGTACATTCTAAGCGTCTTTAAATATCAAAATGGCCTTATTGTTTTTTCTTTTAATCCGACAATAAATTTTTGAATAGAAAACATATTTTGTACTTTTAAGAGACCTTCAAAAAATAAAATATTCAGTGAGACAGTCAAAGTGAATGCGTGTTTTTTACATTCTAAATGAGGGGTAAAACCCTATTAGCTGTAACTTGTTAGAGATGACGTCAGAGCTTCAATAGTTTAAATAGCAAGTCCGAGCACTGTAAAATTCAGACGATCTCAAATTGTAGAAGCCTTAATTACTACTAGTACAGGCTTTGGCAAGACTGCCGGCTTGGTTTGAGATACCAACATTTTCTTGATGTGTACAAGTCTTTTTTATACCTTAGCAAATCCGTTGAGGCTGACGGTTTGCCTCAAGGCCATGATTATCATCTTCTCAGAGAAGACCAGATGCAATCTCTGTATTTATTAATACAAGTTACGATTTCGGGTAATTCCTTAACATTTTTTTACGTGTGTATGTATGTAAGTTTAAGGTCTTATAGTATTATTTTTAGATTAGGATATGATAAGTTAAGGTAGTGTTGTACAGCGTATACTGTGTCACATCGAAAATAATTTTAAATCCCCATCTTAAAAACACCTTTATGAATGTTCTACAGGTCTTACAAAAGCAATTGATTAGTAAAGGCTTATAGAAAACATTTATAAGTCATAAACTACAAACAAATTCTAATTAGCTAAGAAATATACCACTTTACCTCTATTACAGAAAAACGCTCGCTGCTCCTTACACCGGTAGATGACTCAGCAACAAACCCCTGATTAACCCTGAAATATACCAATAGGTAGTGTTACATTTATTACAGAAAATACTCATTAGCCCATGCCCCTGCTAGATGGCACCACAAACAAACCCCTGATTAACCCTAAAATATACCACTAGGTAGCGCCACCTTTATTACAGAAAATACTCATTAGTCCATACCCCCGCTAGATGGCGCCGCAAACAAGCTCTGTCTTATAAGTTAGCATTAGAGTCCCCGTACTATTTCCCATCAAAGGTTCAGACCTAACACAAGATCCTGTCTTACAAGTTAGCATTAGGGTCCCTTATTCAATGTTCAAATTTTCAGCGAAGCACTAGGTCCTAGAGATAACATTTATCTTACAAGAACATCTTTATTATTAGAAAACAATTCCTGGCGCTGTACCAGGTCCTAGAGATAGCATTTTATCTTACAAGAATTTCCATAAAAGAACCCCCAGCGCTGCACCAGGTCCTAGAGGTAGCTCTCGTCTGACAAGAAACCCACAATTTCAAATTTCCCGCTTAGCACCAGGTCACTTTCTCAAGGTAAACCTGTTTCTCAAGCTAAACCTGTTTCTCAAGGTAAACAACAACATTCTCAAGGTAAACCTGTTTCTCAAGGTAAACAACTTTATCAATGGTTTCTTAAGGTAAACAACAACTTTCTCAAGGTAATCCTGTTTCTCAAGGTAAACAACTTTATCAAGGTAAACAACTTTCTCAAGGCAAACCTGTTTCTCAAGGTAAACAACTTTATCAAGGTAAACAACTTTATCAAGGTAAACAACTTTCTCAAGGCAAACCTGTTTCTCAAGGTAAACAACTGTCTCAAGGTAAACAACTTTCTCAAGGCAAACCTGTTTCTCAAGGTAAACAACTTTATCAAGGTAAACAACTTTATCAAGGTAAACAACTTTCTCAAGGCAAACCTGTTTCTCAAGGTAAACAACTTTATCAAGGTAAACAACTTTCTCAAGGCAAACCTGTTTCTCAAGGTAAACAACTTTCTCAAGGTAAACAACTTTCTCAAGGCAAACCTGTTTCTCAAGGTAAACAACTTTCTCAAGGTCAAATAGTGGTCCGCCACGTGGGCGATTAAAAAGTGAAGAAACTGTCTCTATGTTAATTCGACTAAAAATCATGTTTTGCTAAAATCATGGAAAAAGCCATTAATCAGCAACTGCTTTCTTTTCTTGAACCTAACAAACCCCTTAGTGACCACAATATGGGTTTATAACGAGTCGTTCAATAGGTGACTTCTTTCATATAACCCAAGTTTGGAACAACACAGCAGAATAATCCGCAAAAATAGTTGTAGTCGATTTAGGTATCTCAAAGGAGTTTGACCAAGCTTAGCATAAATGTTTACATGCCAAACTCACCTCGTTTGGATTAAATGATACGTTAATCAACTTGGTTTTTAGTTGCCCTGACAAAAGACGAATACGTGTAGTAGTTAATGGTCTGTTTTCAAAAGAAGTTAACGTTAATGTAGGCATGCCACGGGGATCAGTTATATCGACTATACTTTTTCTGATATACATAAATGCCATTACGTCCGAACTAACGGTCCGATTTTTACGAAATTTTTTCCCGGTTTGTTTCGACGAAAGGAATACAAAGAAGCCACGGACGCCTCTCTCTTCCTTTCCTTTCCATTCTTATTGACACGTAAAAACCGCAATCCCGAAAGGGGGGGCACTGGGCGGGTATTCCCGCTGCGTATGCGAAGTTTACTCGAAATCCGAGGTCACGTTTTCGAATTATTTAATCTACCTCCTTGGATTTTTTAAAACCTTAAAAGGCATTGCGTCTGAACTAACGGTCCGATTTTGACAAAATTTTTCTCTCCGGTTCGTTGCGACGAAAGGAATTCAAAGAGGCCACTGACGCCCACTCCCAATTCCATTTTTATTGAGACATAAAAACTGAGCGCGGTGTTCGAACGCGAATTTACCCGTACATACCGCTTTGCTGACGACATTACTCTTCATTGTAGTTCATCTCAGTTTACTCGTGATGGTAATCCACCTTCTATCTCAAATGAAGTCATTAAAGTTGAAACGGCAATTTCAATCAACAGAGACGTTCAATGTAGCCTCAAATGGGAAAGCAATAATCTAGTTTAGTGCTAATAAAGCTCAGTGTTGCCTTGTATCTGCCAAAAAAGATCGATCATAATCTGTTGTAAGTATGAATGGCTCAATCTGAGCTACATACAGTCCTTTGACTACAGAAGAATTGTTTCAGTTTTTTCTTCGTACTCTCGGTATTACTATGGCTACTGCGCTGCTGAATTACATTATTTGATACTATCTTGGGCCAGCTTTGCTAGGAATACTCGGTTCGCGCATTCACATCATCAGTATGTAGTATCCAAATCCAAACATCGTACCAAACTAACGCAATCCATATTCTACCACACGGCTTGTAAACTCTGGAATTATCTCCCTAGTTCCTGTTTTCCTCTCACCTATGGTATAAAAAATATAAGGTAATTTGCACAAAAGGAAATAGTTCTATCATCCTACCGTCCTTTATAAATGTAGGGTGTCCCGTAAATATTGAAACGAACGTCGAGAGGTGAAAGTATACCTCTAAATATGAAAAAGTCCCCATAAACGTACCTTTGAAGATGCATCGTTTATTTGATGCAGAACGTTAGAGAAAATTTTTTTTTCGTTTTTTGCCCGTAATTCTTAAAATATTAAAGGTACACAATGAGATTCGGTTGACTTATAACATATAAGGAATGACGTATTATGCTACGTATGAGGTAATTTGTTAAATATGTCAGATGCGTAGATATAGGGGTCATTCGAAGTATTTAACCCTGTAACTTCAACGTCACTAGCATAAAATAAATTTCAGTGACAGTTTTTGAATATCTAAAGTCTTTTACACGATAAATGTTTATCTTGTGTAAAGTTCTAAAGTAAGTAGTTTTCGGGAAAATTGGAATATAGGATGATTCACCTAAAGAGTCAACCTCTTTTTGATGAATAGTAATAACTTAAGATAGAATGAGGAATAATTTTTATTTAAAAAAAAAATTACAATAGATTCTCAAAATGCGCTTCATTTTGCTCAATGCATAAATTAGGTCGACGAATCATGGATCGGTACACTCTTCGAAGCATACCAGGGTTATCTCTAATTTCCCCAAATACTGTTATCACCCTTGCCAGAAGATCTTCTTGGTTTAGTACTGGTATTTAATATACCACTAATTTAACATGCCCCCATAAAAGGAAGGATTGAGATATGGAGACCGAGCAGACCAAGCCACAAAACCTCCTCTACCAATCCATCGATTTGGAAAAAATTGGTCCAAATGGTCTCGAACATTCCTATAAAAATAAGCAGGTGCCCAATCATGTTGAAACCACGTTATGGCGAACGTTTAAATGTAAATCGTCAAAGTACTCAGGTAAAATTGTTCTTAGAAAATGCAAATAATAATCATCAGTCTTAGAGGCAATAAATATGGGCCTACTATAGTATTGTCGATAATTCTACCCCAAATATTAATGGAAAAATTGTGTTGATCTTTTCTTAAAGCAATAGCGTGGGGATTTTCATAATCCCAAATGTGGCTGTTGCGATTATTGAAATAACTATCTTTGCTAAAACATGCCTCATCTGTAAACAAAATACTTCGAAGGAAATCAGGTTCATTTCGATTTTTTTTGAATATACGAATTGGAAAAATCCAGACTATGAGGATAATCCGCTGGAGTCATTACTTGAACCTTCTGTATGCGATATGTGTAAAGTAATTCCTCACTCACAGCTCTCCAGACAGTTGATTTGCTGATTATTAATTCGGTTCAAAATTGCATCTTCAAAAGCTACCGTGCGAACTGTTCTTGGACGACCAGCACCACAAGGACGTTTCAAGGAACCATATTCTCTTCATCGACGATGAATTCTTTCAAAAGTTGAATGTTACGGAGGTTGCCGATTAGGAAACCGTTCTGTATACAAGCGAATAGATTCATGAACATTGCAATTAGCTTCACCGTAAATGAGATGCATATATTTCGTGTAAAAGACTTCAGATATTCAAAAACTGCACTGAAATTCATTTTATGCTAGTGACGTAGAAGTTACAGGGTTAAATAATTCAAATAACCCCTATATCTACGCCTCTGACATATTTCAAAATTACCTCATACGTTGCACAACACGTCATTCCTTATGTGTTATAAATCAACCGAATCTCATTTATGTACCTTTAATATTTTAGGACTTACGGGCAAAAAACGAATTTTTTTTCTTTAACGACCTGTATTTAATAAGCGACGCTTCTTCAAGGGTACGTTTATAGGAACTTTTTTCATATTTAGAGGTATACTTTCACCTCTCAATGTTTGTTGCAATATATACCGGCACCCTGTATAACAAACTATTACAAGATCAAAAATGATTATTGCATACCTTCCTAGGTACAACTAAACACAATAAACGATATGCATCCTAACGCAACATACAAACGGAAATTAACGCGTTAATGCCAGCGCATAAGACAATATTAATTGGGTAGAATTAGGTAGATGTAGCGACTTAACAGCAGCGTGCTCTAAAACTGATGTAGAGTACTAACAATAAGATATCAATATATTACGCCAAATTTACTTATTAAAAGAAACAGATAGATTATACTTAAGTATGCCTTAAATAATGTAAAAGAAAATAATAAAAATCCATAATATTAGCACAAATAACGTCGGCCAAAGATTGGCACGTTGCATCTAATCATGCAACGTGTGTGACACCGTGCTGGTTAATACTTGAACCATTTCGCATCATAATTTGACAATTCCAAGTTTATCTGTTTAGAAGTGTGCGAAGATTTACCGAAGTATGCTTCATGTGGTTACCTACGTTTTCGCCAAGTCACATTTAGAGACGCAGTATATAGTTTACTATTGGATATTCAAAAAAAGGAACTTCACAGAAGAGCTATAAGATATCTAGAAAAAGAGACAAAACGATGTTCATCCTGCGGAAATGGATATTTTGTTAAAGTGTTTGGATCCACAATTGATGAGGTAGGTCACGATCGAATATCAGTATTTAACCGTGATGGATGCTTTGTTTTTGCATGCTCTAAGCTCTAAATTGAATTGTGTAATTTTCAGGGTTTTATTAGGTCTAGAAAGAAGGAGACTCATAGTTTGCCTCATAAGACAAATGCTATTCGAGATCTAACCCAAGCTTCCAGTTCATCAAATTTTGGAAGTTTAAAAGTGAAAAGAACTATTAGGGATGATAATCATTCAATAGAAAGTAAAGTTCTCTTTTATAAAGTCTAAATTTAAAAAATAAACTTCTAGCCTTTGTTGAAACTGAATATTGCTTTGGAATTGGAATGATAAATCATTTGAAAAGTAAGCTGTCGTTAACAAGAACTTTTTCTTATGCAAATTTTAGTTCTTGTCAATGTGTTTTAATTCTTAATAATATGTACGTGCAGATGTTGGAACACTGTAAAGGTTCAGGTATTTAACAAACTTTAAAGCTTTAAGTATAATAATTATGAATATACTAGAAAATTTTAAAAAAATGTTGGACACAATGGTAGAATATTCACAAATGTGTATAATGTCCTGCAACGTTCTCCAAGGAATGAAAATATTAAGTGAAGCTGCTGCCCTAATTGAAGTAAGTATGGAGCTCGAAGAATGATGTAACTGATTTAAAGGTCACTAATTTCTGCTTGTAACTAAAAACGGTTTAACATTTTTTAAAGGCAAAGTCGTATTATCTTAAAATTAGATTAAACTAAATATAAACTATATATAACTAAAGATTGAACCACGTCCACATGAAGCATTTGTAAAGTATTTGGTTTTTCAATGTTACAAATTTGAAGTCGCAGACTTGGCTGTCAAAAGCTTTGATATTTTTAATATCAAAGTGGAGTTACTGGCTATAGTCAATATAAGTTTCTTAATTTTTACTTTCCAACTACACACACAGACATATATATATATATATATATATATATATATATATATATATATATATATATATATATATAAGTATGCATATGTATGTGTATTGTTACGGACCAAACGCTCACTAGAGCATCAGCCCGTATCGGTAATGTGCATCCAACGGACATAGCTCAGTGGTGTGGGCAGGGTTCTTATTTATCACTCCAAATGGCGTTCGTCACAACTCCATAACGTCAAAATCGGGAAGAAAGGTCACAAAGGCGCCACCTGTTAGGTACATTTATAGCGGAAAACGTCATAAACTAGATATTAATAATGGCTTAACAGGAAACTGTAGCGTTCACTCAAAATAAAACACTTACCTCTACCTAAAATTGTACTCCAAAAATTGTACGCAAAGCTCACCTAAACTTCAAAATTCATCTAAAATCCACCAAATGGCGATAATAAAACTCAAAGCTCATTATACCTTTCGATAAACTTCTACGCAAAATTATTGACTCAAATAACCAAAAATAATTGGCCAAAATGATAATTATTTAAGTTCAAAATGTAAATACGTCACAACAAAATAACTCAAACGCGCTCAAATATTCAAAAATGTCCTAAAAGTTTAATAATCGTCAATATCGGGGTCGTTATACCTAATTCAAAGAGTACACCTTATTCTCAAACAAACAAACAAACTTTATTACCTTATCGAAAACTAGATAAAACGATGCACTACAGTCGGTAGTCGATTCCTGTAAAAACTTCAAAAATAATTTGAGAATGCTCGCAAAACAATCACTGGCATGCACATAAGCCAGTTGTTCGGTCAACGAACTAATTTACTTTATCATTACGTTCCGGTATATCTTAAAACTTCCTTTATAATGAACTTATATCGTCAAAATCAAATGGTAACTACTGTAACATAGAATTTCTCACTGTTCATTACGTTAAAACCTTTGCTAAGTAATAACGCAATTAAAACGTTATCACTGTAATGTTGTCTAAATGAACAATTTTGCAAAACAAATCAATCACCCGGTACGTAAATGCATTCCAAAATATCTAAACTACTAAATATTGAATCAACGTAACAATACTAACGTTGTCAGAAAAGAATAAGACTACCTAATTATTCACACTAAATAAATAATACTCAATGTATAACAACTATTCATATATATATATATATATATATATATATATATATATATATATAGTTATATTCTTCGTATTCTTGTATAATATATATCATTGTATAAATAGCTAGTATAACATATTATTCTGTAAACAATAGTCAAACATCAAATATTAATTGTATCATAAAATATTATCACATGGAAACTTTCATATTTGTTATTATTGTAATTTATCAATTCTTAGAGATGTTAGTTATCTTAAGTAAATTAATGATGTTATAAAAGACGCTGCATTGATAACAATAGTCAAAGTTCATATTAACTTATAGTTAGTGAGGTCTCAGTTTTTAATTGTAATAATTTATTTTTAAATAATTTTAAATGTAACGTAGTGTCGGCGATTTTTAAATCTTTATTGGGTACCATCATTATTCATCATCGTGCTAAGCAAATTTTGGTAAGAATATCCATCTGGCCTACCGAGGTACTTTGCCGTTCAACGGACCTCAATTGTAGACAACGCCTAGGAAACAAAAACCAGAGTCTGCAACAATAGCAACACCATCCATCGAGAATCGTCAACCGCTGTGGTACTTCTCAATTGCAAGGCATAACTGAGATGCTATTAGCAACCTTAGTTTTGTAAGTAATAACTTACTTACTTACTTACTTATGACTGAATTCCGCGATAGATCACCTATAAGAATATCTAGTCATTCAAGTAACTCCGATTCTGATAATCAATTAATTAATAATCAAATAATAATGGCAAATTATACTGAAATAAATAATGCTAAAGAAATGATTCCTCAATGCGAAAGGAGAAGTAGAAACTTATCATATTTCATACGACAGTGTGAAAAATTTACAGCTAATTCACCAGGTCAAGAAAACTGTACATTAAATAAATTGTTATTCAAAATTTGCTGCTCCAAATTAGTTGGTACTGCTAGGGACACTTTAGTAATTTCAAATTGCTTAACTTGGGATAAGGTAAAGAAAACATTAATAAATCGTTTCGGCGACCCTAGAAACGAAACATTACTAGAAAATGATTTAATAATGTGTATGCAAGTAACAAACGAAACTTACGATGAATATTATAAAAAAAATTTAAAGTAAATTGCAACAGTTGTTAGAACACGTAACCAGTAACAGATGTTGACCTTAAAAATTATAAAACTAATGCTTATACAAAAAAAGGCATTATTCACCTACATGTCAGGTTTATTAGAACCACATAGGTCTTTTAAATCTTATAAAAATGTAAACTCACTAGAAGATTGTTTACTACAGTTAAGAAACTATGATAATTATAAACAACAGGTCAATTTTCTAAATTTTTTTCGACCATCCACAACTAGACAATTCAATAATTTCTCGAATAAAACTCAACAACCAGAATAGTTTCAACTGGCAAACGCAAATCCTTTTTATAAACCTTCACCACAATTTACAAACTGTAATCTAGGTCAAAATCAATTTCCGCGTGGTCCGATAAATTTTCAGACGAGACCAGTGTTCACAGATTATCCTACAAATTCGCAAGTATTTGGCAAGAAGGAACCTGAGTCAAAACCAACCCCGATGTCACTATCCACACGAAATAGTGGCAGACCAAATCAACAGCCCATTAATTCACGTAACCCTCGAACGATTTTCGAACCACGGGCCCCAGTAATTTTCATTCCGAAGAACTTTACAATTTTCAAGACGATGAACAATCAATAGCAATAGTGGAAAACGACGAAGATAATCAAGAAGATTACCAGAACCCTGAAACTTTTGAATTCACTGACAATTTTCCCGAAACCCTATTTGAATCTACTGAAAATTTTCGAATACTTGCCTCAGAACCACAAATTTAGATTTAAATTCACTAACAAGCAAACCAAAACTACCATTCATAACGATTCCTAGTTTAAAATTAAAGAATTTAATAGATAGCGGAGCTTCTAATTCAATAATAAATCCGGGTCCCGCCTATGAACATTTTAAAAATTATTTTTTTTAAACCATTCACTGTTAAATGTTTAAATAATAAGATAACCGATAATTAGAATGTATCATATCCTATTTTAAAAGAATTTGGACTTGATAATAAAATTAATTTTCATATAATACAATGGCATGATAGATTTGACGCAATAATAGGAAGTGAAGATTTACAAAAACTTAAAGCTAGGATTAATTATAATAATCAAACATTAGAGATAGGTAATTTTAAAATACGGTTTTTTATGGAACTAAACCCGAAGAATGTTAAACCAGTAAAACAAATTGTTAAAAATATTATTAGAATTCCCGTAAATGTCAATCGAGAACAAGTTATAATCCCAGAAATTAAATTAGACAATTATATTATTGCAGAATTAATAGCCGTTACAGAAAATGGCATTTGAAGAAGAACGTGAAGCAGAAATAAATTTTCAACAACAATACGAGGTAGAACATGTTACCAATGTTGAGTTAGTAAATCCAAAAATTAAAAATTTTAAGATTGATATTCGAAATATCATTGGAACTAATCATCTTAATCTAGAAGAAAAAACAGAAATTATATCTTTGTGCAAGAAATATAAAGACACCTTTTACAACGGAAATCGTGACTTAACTTTTACCAACGCTGTAAAACACAACGTCGGGACAAATGATAACGAACCAGTTTATTGTAAATCATTCCGATACCCACATCAATTGAAACATGAAATCCAAGATCAAGTTCAAAAACTGCTTGATAACAAAATCATTAGACCAAGCATTTCACCTTATAGTTCACCAGTTTGGATTGTACCGAAAAAACCAGATGCGAGCGGAAAAAAATGGCGACTTGTTATAGACTATAGGAAACTAAATGAAAAAACGGTTGAAGACAAATATCTACTCAAAAGAATTGACGAAATATTGGACAATCTAGGAAAATGCATGTACTTTTCTACCTTAGATCTTGCCCAAGGATTCCATCAGATAGAAATGGATCATGATTCTATCGAAAAAACTGCTTTCTCGGTAAACAATGGTCATTTCGAATACGTTCGAATGCCGTTCGGACTTAAAAACGCCCCGAGTACGTTCCAAGGAGTAATGGACAATATTTTACGCCCATACCTGTATAAATTCTGTTTTGTATACATGGACGATATTGTAATCTTCTCAAAATCACTTCATGAACACTCAGTACACATTAGACAGATATTTGAAAAATTAAGAGAATATAATTTAAAAGTTCAACTAGATAAGTCGGAATTTTTGTGTAAAGAAGTAGCCTTCCTAGGACACGTAATTACACCACAAGGTATAAAACCTAACCCCGCAAAAATTAAAGCTTTAGAAAAATACCCACTTCCGAAAACAGTAAAAGAAATAAGAGCTTTCCTTGGACTTATGGGATATTACAGAAGATTTATAAAAAACTTTGCTAATCTTGTACAACCATTTACCAAATGTCTTAAAAAGAATTCAAAGATTGATGTCACAGATCAAAATTATTTGCAAACATCTTATCAATGCAAGGAATTACTAACCAATGCACCAGTATTAACGTATCCAGACTTTGAAAAAACTTTTCATGTTACAAACGATGCTTCCAATGTAGCCATAGGAGGAGTTTTATCGCAAAATAACAAACCAATTGCATTTTACTCGAGGACTCTAAATAGTGCTGAACGCAATTATTCAACTATAGAACGTGAATTGCTAAGTATAGTAGAAACTACGAAACATTTTACGCCATACATTTCCGGAAAACAATTTATAATAGAAACAGATCATAAGCCACTAGTTTGGTTATTTTCCCTTAAGGATCCAAATTCCAGACTAGTTAAATGGAGTTTGACTACAAAATACGATACAAGAAAGGCAAATAAAATTTAGTAGCCGATGTGTTATCGCGAATTTAATACAAAGAAAACCTCAAACGATACAGAACTAGACCTTATGTCAATACTCCCAAATGTCGACGAAAACCCTTCGTCCGATGATTTAGAAGAATCATTGAACAGACAACAAGACGATCAATCGAATAATACACAATATACATATACTGAAAATCCGATATTCTCAGTACCAATCTCTGAGAATCCAGTAAATCATTTCATGTATCGCGTAATCTTAAAACTAGGAGATCAATATAAAATCGAGTATCAAAGACCATTCTTAAAACATAACTATGTTGTTACAATTAGACAAGGTAACGAACTGGAAAACATTTCGCGAATGTTAAAAGAAATCATAGATCCAAAAAACTTATACGGAATATACTTTAAAGATAAGGAATTAGAATCTAAATTTAGAGAAATAACAAGTAATTTATTCAATAACAAAATAAAATTTGTTACACGCAACCTTCTAACAGAAGATATAGAACAATCAAATGAACAATTCGAAGTAATAGATAAATATCATTCTAATAATCACAACGGGATACTAGAAACTTATAATCACTTAAAAACTAAATTTTACTGGCCTAACTTAAAAACCACGATAAACAAAGTAATTAACGAATGCGAAACTTGTAACGTTAGTAAGTACGATAGAAATCCATATAAAATTCAATTTTCTGGACCTTTACTCGCAAGGAAACCTTTCGATGTAGTACATATTGATACATTTAGTTTCGAAGGAAACAAATTTTTAACTATAATAGACCTCTTTTCACGATATACACAAGCCTATTACATAACAGATGCATCAGGATTAACAGTGTTAAATAAGTTTTCGCACCACGTTTACCCAAAGATAATCGTTTGCGACGAAAGAAAGGAGTTCAAGAACAAGGTCTTCTAAGAATATTGCGCTTTATTCAAAATCGAATTGCATTTCACTACTAACTATAACAGTAACAGCAACTCTCCAATAGAAAGAGTACACTACACCATTTTAGAAAAATTAAGAATGATCAAGATTGAAAATAAAAACGAAAGTACCCAAAATTCAATGATATCGGCCGTATTAATGCACAATCAGTCTATACACTCTGGAACGGGTTATACACCTTTTACTCTACTGTACGGGCCTTACGAAAACTTAAATGCACATGAAATTGATTTAAACAAAACCGTATACGAAAATTACAACGAAAAGCGAAAACACCGAATTGTTACCCTTCTACGAACACTTATATCACAAACAATTAGAAAAGGGCACTAAGACTCTAGAAAATAAAAATAGAGATAAAGAATCAACCATTGAAATGAATGAACCAGTAGCCTATTTTACACGGCAAAGAATTAGAAAAACAGATCCGTGCTTTGATAAAGTAAATATAACATCCGTTAACAAAAATAAAATCAAAGGGCTCAAATAGACCAGCGAACATACACACAAGAAAGATGAAACGTATTAAAAAGAAATTTTGTTTGCAGGATTTGCCTGGAAATCCAGAACCAGGGCCTTCAAATTGAAAAATTAAATACAAATGGGTACATTACCGAAGACATAGGCCCGGCCAAATTAGTAGATCATTATCGTAAGTTTTACTTCTATATTAATATAACAGATTGACAATTAAGTTATTATCAAATATTAAGTAAGGTAGTAATTTTAGACACAAATTCAAACGTCATGATCCAGAAATTAGTCCATGTGTTAAAAGACAATTGTAAGTTAATAGAAAAACAATTATCTAAACTTAAACATAAAAGAAAACGTGGTCTTGGTAGATAAATACATTTCATTTGCTAATCACATCACTGAAAGGTACTCTAAACACTTGGAAACAATCCAGAACAACCCTGATTTATTTGTTAATGCATTAAACAAGATGAACGGTATTCTTAACACACAGTTAGTTATTCAATACAATAATTATTTAAGTTCCAAATTACTGGACATCCTTCAAACTATTGAAAGAACAGTTTCTTTAGCTTGGTCTGAAATAACAAATCTCGAAATTATGTCTGATGTAGAATTTATAAAAAGGCGGAGTTGCCTGAATTAGATAAAATCCATATTTTTAAAATACTGGAATTTTCAAAGTTTAGAATTTTGTCAACAGAAGATTCATTTACATGTATATTGTATATACCCATATTCAATACTTCAATATTCTAATACAAAATAATTTACCCGATACCTGATCAGCAAAACAAGGTGTTAATAACGCCGTTCCAATATCACCTTCAAGGTGTAAGAAAAGAACAATGGACTAATGAAAAGTGTAAAGTTGTAGAAAAACAAATTGTGTTTTGAAAGAACAGAAACGAGTAAATGTTCCATAACTTATAACAAAGATTGTATATACGCCGTAGTCAATAACAATTATAAGTTATATGCTCAATTAGACAATGGAAAAATTTTAGTATCAGTTAAACAAGATTTAGAAATAATTGAAGAATGTCACAACGAAATTAATAACTTTAAAGTAATTTATAATGCTTTTATATCATCCGGAAGCAATTGAAAATTAACAATAGATGATCAAACTTTTGAAAACGCATTTGTTAATTTTACTTACAAGAATCCTATAGAAATTAATAATTATAAAGCTGAGTTCACTGTCAAACTAGAACCGAAACATTTAGGAAACTTGAAAACCTTAAAAGAAGCTGAAATGTTAAAGACTGATTTAAAAATTAATCCTTTAGTGCATGTTATGCATTTGTACTATTATTGTAATTATTTTATTAGTCATGTTTTATATTTTAATCTTTGTATTTAAAAATAAGATACGTAACAGAATTAAGAAACAAAGACAAGATAACGAAGTGATTCCTTTAAAACACATAATTTCGCAGAATGACATTCTGTCTTAAGGGGAAAGGAGATATATTCTCCGTATTTTTTAATAATATATATCATTATATAAATAGCAAGTATAACATATCATTCTGTAAACAATAGAAAAAACATCAAATATTAATTGCATCATCAAATATTATGACATGGAAACTTTCATGTTTGTTATTATTGTAATTTATCAATTCTTAGAGATGTTAGTTATCTTAAGTAAATTAATGATGTTATAAAAGACGCTGCATTGATAATAATAGTCAGAGTTCATATTAACGTATAGTTAGTGAGGTCTCAGTTTTAATTGTAATAATTTATTTTAAATAAATCTTATTTGCAATAAAACTATATATATATATATAATATATATATATATATATATATATATATATATATATATATATATATATATATATATATATATATATATTGTAATGAGCCAGAATGTGGGTAAAATAAATTAATTATTATTTGTATAAAAATTATTAAGATAATGTTTTAATAATAATTCATTTTATTCCAGTTCCAAATAAATGTAAATAATCAGCACTTTTGCGTGCGCAGCGGTACCCCCTTTCACGATGTGCAGAATCGTTGCGACATTTCCTACCACAAACCCCACTCATTCGCAAGGTTTATAAGCGAAATTTTGGCACTTTTAAATTACTTCTATTTGTAGAACGCTTCTCTGCAAATACTCGCTTGCCTTTCCGTTTGTAATTTATTACACCTGAAATTCTCTATTCGAGAACATAACCGCCTGAACAGCTCTTAACGCAATAAATAGAAAACTTCTATTTGTAGAACGCTTCTCTGCAAATACTCGCCT
Source organism: Vesta saturnalis (assembly GCA_036346205.1). Classification (NCBI taxonomy): domain Eukaryota; kingdom Metazoa; phylum Arthropoda; class Insecta; order Coleoptera; family Lampyridae; genus Vesta; species Vesta saturnalis. The sequence continues at coordinate 1,227,140 of JARFJB010002117.1, forward strand.
GCCTTTCCGTTTGTAATTTATTACACCTGAAATTCTCTATTCGAGAACATAACCGCCTGAACAGCTCTTAAAGCAATAAATAGAAAACTTCTATTTGTAGAACGCATCTCTGCAAATACTCTCCTGCCTGCCTGTTTGTAATAATTTATTATTACACCTGAAATTCTCTATTCGAGAACAAAACCGCCTGAACCGCTCTTAAAGCAATTTCAATTAAATTTAAATAGAATTCAAATACTCCGAAGTATAACCGATTTTTATGAAAATAGTTGTAATACCTAGAAATTCCTATTAACAAACCAACCTTAAGAAAGTAATTGACGTCAGAGAGGTTTTGCGTATTGTACTGATCTTAGGTAGATTGACTGGTTAACACCGGCGGTCACCGGGATTATTATAGGGCTTCTTCTAGTAAATGGGGCTATATATAACGCCACGTCTGGTTGCTTACAACACGCGCTATAACCTCAGAAACGGCCAATTACCAATTCCATCCTGAACCCCCTGTATAAAGTTCTATATATTCACAGTGTCCGTTATAACTTTGAATAAATAGGATCTCTAAGATTCGTTAATTTAGACTATTGAGCCCGCTGGCTTGGCTATTAACGATATCCTAAACAAATCCCATCCTGAATCCACCTGTATAATAGTTCTATATATTCACAGTGTCCGTTATAACTTTGAATAAGTAGGATTCCTAAGATTCGTTAATTTAGACTATTGAGCCCATTGGCTTGTCTATTAACGCAATTATAAATGAACAACCAAGATATCCTGAACCTCCTGTATATAATTCTATATATTCGAAGCGTCCGTTACAACTTTGAATAAATAGAATCTCTAGAATTTGTTGATTTAGCTGGAGCTCCCTGCTTGGCTATCAACACTTATAATTTACTCCCCCTGTATATCACAAAAATACACCTGAATATCAAATCCAATGTTACCGAAAAACCAATCTGAATTGTGTAAAATATTACATTAATACAACTAAAAGTAAATTTTACGTTTTACTTCAAGTAAAAGAATTTCTATTTCACAATAAAAAATCCATTACATTAATTAGAATAAAGCAATTTATTCTGCTTTAACAATTAAAACTTTAAGATAAATATTCTTAAAGAAAATAAAAAGGAAAAACCCAATTTCGCAAATACGTATTCACATTTGATTAGTGTAAAGAATCATCCTCATTATACCAATGAAACGAAGGTCGCGTTACCTTGTAAAGTAGTGAATGAACTCTTATCACATTTTCACATGGTTGAAAATATTCCTGCATCACATAAACATTTCAAAACCGTAAATTGCGAATTCCAAAACATTGAATAACCCCTTGTACCTATTAAATTGTATATAGTATTTATAGTTAATTCGGGTTAGTATTTCCCTTAGACCGTGTGTACAAACCCCAAAAATTAAACACATCACACACAACCGTTGCCTAACACGAATTTGTATTAACACAAAGCGTGTAAATACCAAAACCCCGTGTAGGTCCTGCTTTTCTTTAACCTGTTCCGTATTGCAAAACGTTACTTAAGAAATATAGGTAATAAAGAGCCAGTCCCTGATAGAAATTTGAATTACGCTTTAACCTCACTTCAAAAACATTGTCTTTAAGGTAAAATATAATAAATCAGAATAAACTTACCTGGCAAAAACACAGTAATCCTCCTTGAAATTGTACACACACCCTTGTATTATTTTCACCTGAACACCTTATAATTTGTTTAGAAATAAACAAAATCTACCATTAATTTAGTTGTTTTAAATACTGTATTATAACGCGGTTGATTTGCAGAAATTTTCCCAACTGACCATCGACTCACAGGCGACCCCTGTGCCGAAAGTACACAAACGAAGAATTACCGCCTACAGAGTCGAGGACGTCAGGCTCACGTTGGTGACCAGGCGCTGAACACAAATTTTTAATTTATTTTACATCTTTCCAGTATTGATTATTTAGGAACGTTAATTTTATTTTACCAGAATACTTTTGTTTATTTATTACTTTTATTTATTATTATAATTAAGGAGTTTGTTTAAATATATGTATTAAACCTGGGTACGGCATTGTTTAATAGTTATATGAGTCTAAAAGAAAAATCCACCCCTAAATTCCCTGACTAGTCGAGGTTAACACAAAATCCACATAGTGGTAATTAGTAAGATATCCTTAAAAGAAACCTGCTCTCATCCAAAAAGGGTACATATATATATATATATATATATATATATATATATATATATATATATATATATATATATATATATATATATATATATATATATATTCAAAATAGCAATAAGGATGGACAAATAGTCAGCGAAATGTCTAAACACATGGAATGTAACTCTTAAATATAATTTTCATAATCTAATTTGGAATAATTCCTGCAGAATTTCAATAACACAAATGTGTCTATTTTATCTATATGATACATTTTCAAATAAAACCAAAAATAAATCAGAACAATAATAACTTCGTTGAACAAATAAATCCGACAAATCGGTAAAACGGAATTTTAGCTAGCGAAATCAAAACAAAATACAAATAAACACTATATAAATTAATTAATTTATGAATGAATACGCTTTATACATTGAATTGATATCAAGACGTCCCTTCAATAAACTTAAACAAAAGGCATATTTATCCGTCTGAATAATACAAATATACATTTTTAAAATCATAAAGGTAAATTCAGACACACAGTTACCTCATAATGCACCAAAAAAAAGCACTCGAAACTTTCCCCTTTTACAAAATTGATTAGTAACAAGCTGGATTTTTGTGAGCGTTTTCTCTGCGAAAATTTTTGATAATGGGTACGTAAATTTTCCGGGTGCCGTAAACATGTCAAGCATACATTTGTAAAAATGTTATTAGTATGATTTAGTCTTATAGCTATATTCCTAGATAATGTGATAATACACACGAAAAAATGTGTGGCATACAAATTAGTGTAAAGAAATTAGTGATTGGTAACCGCCAACATTTCTTTCTGTAGCTAGATAAAATCTTTTGAAAGACGATTTTCGTGTCTGCCTACAAATTACATGGAAAGTTTTTTCAGATCTACGCTGGGAAAATGTCAATCACACGGAAAACTTGGCCAAAGGTACTGCATGGTAGGCTGTTGCATTCTTTACCTAAATAAATAAATGCCTAGAAAAAAATTGTCACATTTCGCTATGCCTACAAAAAAATTTAAAAATAGATACTAAAAATTCGGGCTCCACCCGTTTCTTTTGAACAAGTTAGTTAGTATCGGGCTGATTAAATTAAAAATGGTTTGAAATACTCTTAAATTATTATTTTTCTTTGGGAAAACGCTATAGCAAGCGTTTGTCCGACAATTTCCCAAAAAATTTTCGAATGAAATATCATTTTATCGCAAATGTTTACGAAAATCGAGATAAGTAATTAAACTTTAATTATTAAAAATTATTATTAATTTTGTTAAATACACAAATAAAAAGTTTAACTCGACTAGGACTTGAACCTACGACATGTATTTTGCTAGAGTACCGCTCTAACCAGCTGAGCTATCGAGATAAAAGCCTCAATCAACGTAAATTTTATCTTTATGTAAATTATAAAAATAATGTGACTCCTTGCGATATTGCAGGCTCACATTCCATTGATATAAGTAGTTTGACTGTAATCTCATTGATTTTTACCTACGATTTTTATAAATTAACAAATCAACAGTTCAATTACATACCTCGATTTTCTGGATGATTTTTTATTTGGGAAATTTTTCGGAAATTGCTGGAAAAACGCGTTTTCCTAAAGAAAAAAAAATAATTTTAAGAGTATTTCATACCATTTTTAGTTTAATCAGCACGAAACTAAACGAAATAACTTGCTTAAGAGTCACGGGTAGAGCCCGAATTCTTAGTATTTATTTTAATTGTTTTTTTGTAGACATAGTCAAATTTGCCAATTTTTTGTTGGCCACTTATTTATTTAGGTAAAGAATACAACAGTCTACCATGTAGTATATTTGGCCTACAGTTATTAATAGAAAAAGTTTTCCGTGCGATCGACATTTTCCGAGAGTAGGTCTGGAAAAACTTTCCACGTAATTTGTAGGCAGACATGAAAATCGCCTTTAAAAATATTTTATCTAGCTGCAGAAGAAAATTTAGGCGGTTACCAATCACTAAACTCAACCTGTGAAAATGACCATCGGTTTTGTATGCCACAAAGTTTTTCGTGTGCATTACCATATCATCTCGAAATATAGCTAAAGACTAATTGTTACTAACATTTTTACTGTTGTATGCTTGATATGTTTACAACCCCCGGAAAATTTGCGTACCCACTATCTAAAATTTACGCAGAGAAAACGCTGGGCGTTTCGGTAAAAGGAAGCTGCTCACAAAAATCACTTTTGAAAAAGGCCATAGATCCTAGACTATAACCAGCATTTCATCGATAAAAACCTCTTCTTAATTTTCTTAGATTATATATACACAAATTTCGTTAACGGCAAATCTTTAAATCAATACCATCTGCTGCTATCACTTTTCCACCCGGTTCAACGTAAGTACGCCAATATTACTTTAATACTTTACCACTTATATAAATTTATTAATTCGAAAGTTATATGTACACGGAACTAATTAAACGGCAACTATTTACAGCAACTCACTCTATTATTCGATTTGGGGTCAGCTGTGTACACCAAATTACCCTAAAACTGGAACCCTTACAATTACTCCGTCATAATTGCGAAATCTATCCACAATAATAGAGGTACTGTCATCACTGACAACGATAACCGATAAGACTAAGTTCAGATGGTCGCACGTGAACGCGCGTCCCACAAATCGCGCGACTACTTGCGTATAAAGATTCAGAGTAGTCGTATACAATTGTTTATGTGGTCGTGCGTGATCGCACGTATACTTGCGATCGCCCGTGATCTTCTATGCTCTGTCGCCGGTAACTTGACCGCCGTATGCGCCCGACATCGCGCGTATTAAAGCACAACAATCAGGCATAGACATGTTTAGTTAATCCGCGCGATTGAAGGCGTTTAGACGTACAAAGCTGCAAGATTGACGATGATTTCAACACCGATTCGTTTAACGATGAAGTAGAAAAAAGACCAGCAATATGGAACTTGAATTCTAAAGAATACTCGAATAAAATACTGAAGAAACGGGCTTGGGAGCAACTAGTTTTGATTTTTTGCAATGGTGATGATACTGAAGAGGAAAAGAAGAATTTAGGTAAGTACAACATCTATTTATTTTAATTAACAAAATATGATGTAATTAGTACAAAAATACTATTGTTTAGATTATATCATCCTGCCAACCTAGCTTACCCTCATTTACAAAGTAAATGGCCGTTCGAACTGTATCAGCGTCTCGAACTGCGCGCCCAGTGTGCGATCTATTCATATTTGACAATGGTACAGCATGAATTGTATCCTCGTATGTGATACCATCTCTTCTTCTGACCAAGTTGTGCAATACACAAATAGCTTTAACAATGTTTTCAGCAAAGTCAAGTTTAACGTCTATGGCTCGGTGAAAAATTCGCCATTTGTTACACATAATTCCAAATGTGCATTCAACATATTTCCGAGCTAACGATAAACGATAATTAATTTTTTTTTTGCGTGAGAGCATTTTGCCACCATATGGCCTCATGAAATTTTCCATCATGGCAAAAGCTTCATCTGCCACTATCACATATGGTAACTTATTACCGTCGTTATTTGTTATGAATTTGGGTTCGGGAATATTTAATGACTTTCGAGTGAGTTTTTGTATAAGGTGCTTTCTTTGAAAACTCCTGACTTACTATTTTTTGCGTAGGCTCCAACGTCGATCCATATAAAACAGTAGTTAGCGTCACATAAAGCTATTAGCAGCAATGAAAAAAAATGTTTATAATTGTAGTACATAGATCCGGAGTTTGGGGCTGAATTAATCGAATATGCTTTCCATCCAATGCACCAATGCAGTTTGGAAAATAGGCCTTTTCTACAAATTGTTTTATCCATTTTTCTTTACTGAGTAATTCATGACAACTGGTTTTAGCTTTTCCCATATTACCTTGCACACTTGTTGAATTGCACCCGGTAATGTAGACTTCCCAATTTTATAACCATACTTGCGTTCGGCTAGCGAACATCCACTTGACAGATACCTGCAATAGAATAATAATTATTACTTCTATTTCAGGATCAACGCTACAGAAGAAATGGAAGAAGTTGCGAGATGTGTATGTAAGAGATATGAAAAAAATTAAAACTCTAAAACTGGTTTAGCAGCAACATCGAAAAAGGAGTGACAGTAGTTTTCAAGTAGAGGATCATAATATTAACGACACCTCCGAATTAGTTGATGAAAACAGTGACAGCAACTTCAAACCTCCGGATGAAAATCCGCCTGCTGCAAAGAAATATAAACTTCATCCAGCCGACAAACACTTTGCGAAAATATTATAAAAGAGCATTAACCAAAGAAAACCTACAGAAAAAGAAGAAGACGATGAAGATAAACTATTTTGCCTCTCATTATATAAAGAAATTAAGAAAGTACCGGAGCAACACCGTTTAAGACTGAAGATTTAAATATATAATTTAATAGCACGATAGCAAGTACAGGCAAATTCTCCACAATTTTCTAACGTATCTCAATATGATTTTTCGTCATCAACAAATCAGCCATCTATTTCATTTAGCCAACACAACACTCAACCCCAGGAACGTTAGCCACTGTCTAGAAACCACCAATTAGTTTCACAAACACACCAGTATTCCGTGCGGTACTCCGAGTGTCATCCTCACTCTCAGTATGGATATACGCCATATGCTCAAACAAGTACTGCAGATAGAAATATACTATATACACCATTACCATTGTCTGGTGCAGAATCTCAAGAACTTGATTTGTTTAATAGCGATAAAAGCAATATAGAAAGATTGTAAAAATTAATTTGATTTATAATAAAAGGGTGTGCCTTATTGATTGTATTGTTACCTATATCCAATTGAAAGCATACCTAAACGTAACAATGACTTTTTCTATCGGCGATATGCAGTATCTTATAGCATTATCACTGCACTTTAAGTCGTTTCCAATAATGCTCATTAAATAATCAAATGTCGTACCGACATCCTGAAATAGGATGCATCCAGTACCTTCTTTCTCTTCTTCGTCTTTGACGTTTTAGCTTCTGATACAAAATCCACAAACAGATTGCCTACTCAATTTACATTTTCCACGACTAAGGACGTTACAATGCTGCGTTAACTCTAAGCTCTGAATAAGAACAGACGAATATCGCGCGTTGTTGCGCTACCAACGCGCCACCATCTAAATAGATCATCGTGAACTAGCTAAAAACGCGCGTCGTTGGGCGACCATCTGAACTTAGCCGAAAAGTAACGGAAGTGTGTGAATCGTTATAATATAATATAACGATAAATAAGGGTTGCGAAAAACTCTTCCTACGATATTATCAATGCAACCTGGTATTTTCGCCCATTCGAAAATCAGCCTTAAAATTTAATAAGTTTAATTAAAGTAAAATTATCAAAACGAACCGTCTGACTGACCATACCATACAAAGTAGTAATTTTAATATTGAATATATTTTTACAAGACGTAATTTCAAAGCCATTGACTATAATTATCGATACTTAAAATAACTAAGAATAATCGTAATATTTGTACAAAAACTTTTCTAAAATCTCTTCCACTACAACGCAAATATTAACGCGTGAGAATGAAACGTAATGAAAAACTTCAATCTATTAATGGCAATATAAAAAACCAAAAATCCTATATGTCCTTACAGAATTGGAATTCTAAATTTTAATTTGTACTAAACATCCAATTATCTTTAAACAACGTAAAATTTGTAATAAATAATGAATAACCTAAAGTTCGATAAACAGCGATGGTTTGTTAGATTTTAACCACACGTGACAATATGAAAAGGAAAAAGCCACGTATTCCATTTCCTCGCTAAGGGGAAGGGCGGGCTGCTTGAGATTTTCAATCTCCTTCAGCCACAATCATGGATTCCCGTCATACATACTTTACGTATGTATGATGGGATTAAGGATGGGTGTGGTCAGGATTCGGTCGGAAGGAACGGAGTTAGGGTTCTGAGGGGAATATACTACCTCACCATTTAGCTTAATAGCCGCACATGGTGTGTGTATAAGCAGTGACCATGCTGCTACACGGTAACGGGAACCCAACCCATTACCTCCCGAATGCTAAGCAGGTCGTGTTACCACAAATCTACTAGATCGGTATATGTATATGTGACTTTTTGCACGGTTGAGCTTTTTCGCTTATTTGCCATATTTGTTTCCAAGGCAGTATAATATGTTTACTGGTTGCGAGGGCCACCTCGTCGGTTAGTTATTTACTTACCGACGTTTTTTCTTACCAACGTAAAATTATATATATATATATATATATATATATATATATATATATATATACTACCTATATTTCACAACAATAAGAACAACAAATTTGGACACTTTTGACTGTTCATTTATTTAATTAATTGTGGTAAATTTAATACAATTGTGCAAAAAACAGTATGAGCATCACGAACATTAAGGGTTGTACTATTTTTCACTATACCTCGATCGACTTATTAGCTCATTTTACACCTTTAGCCAAGTTTCGCCATGATGTCTGCCTAGGCGCGCGCGCGTGTGCGCGTGTATGTGTGTGTGTGTGTGTGTGTGTGTGTGTGTGTGTGTGTGTGTGTGTGTGTGTGTGTGTGTTTATGAGTGTGCGTGTGTGTGTACCTGTGCGTGTGCGTGTGCGTGTGCGTGTGCTTGTATGTGTTCGTGTGCGTGTGTGTAGGTGCATTCGTGCGTGTGTGTATGGGCGCGCGCGCGTGTTATTATTATTTATTAATAACACTAGTTACATTACATTTTGCATTACCACAGATATTTTGAGTGGATAAAATGGTATTGTTCACAAATACGTTTCACTACGTACTAAATCTTTAATTTTCTCCAGATTATTTATGAATCTTACCACTGTCATTATGCGGAAAGCTTTGGTTTTTCATTTTAGTGAAACCAGCCCTAATCCTACTTGGTTTTTTTTTTATGATTGTGGACCTGAACAGGCTAAATTTGGCCTATCGCGCTAAAGCACTCAGAAACACTTAGGTACGACAAGTGGAGCTTTGTACTGCATACTGATGATGTGAATGAGCGGACCGAGTGTTTCTCGCGAAGATAGCTCGAGAAGGTATCAAAGGATATAATTCAGCAGCATAATAGCCGTTGTAATAACGATAATACAAAGAAAGAACTGAAACCATCCTTCTATGCTCAAGGAACTGTATGTGAGAGGATGGGTCATTTGCAAACCTAATCGCTCTCTAGATTTAGTTTAGTGCTAAACATAGATTTTTTATGTCAGTCCAATAGTTTTTCTGATTCCACGCAAAATTTACAAGTGCACTTTGAATACTCTCTAACGTATTTTCAGGTATTGATATAAACTTGTAAGGTAGCCCCAATTTTGGGTCAATGAAGATAATAGTTTTATCCGCCCTTTTAGCGATACTCCGTTTGCTCTACATTTTCATTTCTCTAAAGCCCCGTTTACTTTTTCAAGCAGGTAGTTACTTGTTGTTTCTGTCATTTTTGAACTGAACTTAATGCCCAAGATTTTTCTGTGTTTGATGCCCAAAAGCATCCTAGTAGAGCGTGAACTCTGTTTCCATTGACCACACCATAATAAGCCTTTTGATTTATTATAGTTAATTTTAGCTCCTCATTGCGAAGAATAGGTGTTAAAACAATTTTTAAATGTGTTGAAGTCATTGTTGTTTGATACGAAGAGTGGAACATCAATTGCATATGCTGTAATCGCTGCAACGTTATTAGTACCTAACGGTAGTTGTATCCCACGTAGTTCTTATCGGCATAAATTTAAGAAAGGTTCTATCACAATTGAGAGCAAAGGTCCTGATGATGGGCAGCCTTACTTAATTCCTTTTCTTCTGTTTATTGATCCCGTTAGAAGACCTCCAACGCGGAAGGGGAATCTGTGTAAAAAAGGTTAATGACCTCAACAAACTGCTTTGGGAAGTTCATCTCCGGTATGACATGAAACAGATTGTGCAATTTCCTCCAGCGTGAAGTCGGCATGTTTTTATGTGATTAGTAAGTTTTGTTAAAGCCTGAAATAACGAGGATTATGCATTAATGAGCGCGGTTACTGATTGTTGTCGATTTGTATAAAAACTATACACCTCCTTACACAGCTCGATCTCTTTTGTCACCAGCCGTTTGTTTAACTGAATCTGTGCTTCTTTTCTATTACATCGTTCTTTTCCGGTGAATTGTTTTTAATATATCCAAGTATTTCCTATCTAACTCTGAAGCTTTTGATAACTGACTGTAGATGCGTGTAACATTTAGCAATATTCGGTGTGACATTGTGTGTGTGTGTGTATGTGTGTGTAGGTGCGTGCGTAAGTGCACAAGCGCACACGCGCACACGCGCGCACGCGTACACGCGCACACGCGCATACGCACACGCACACGCACACGCACACGCACACGCACACGCACACAGACACCCAGGCAATCAACCAACCAACCAACCCACCCTTCCCCCCTAAATACGTTTAACAATCTTGCCATAAATATAATTAATACTGTTAAACTCTAAACACCTGTAAATAATTCTTAATAATAACACTTACCGGTTATCGTAGCGATTGAATAATTCCACAATATAGATTTTTAAAACTACTTTACAATTTCTTATTTCCAGCGATATTTTGTTTACTCCCCAGTTATCCCTTATAGTTTTCTTAATGAGAAATGGCTTAAAATAAAGAGAAAATTAACACCCGAGTTTCAATTTTACCAATGGGGGTACGCGTTATACCTGCTAAATTAATTGTGATTATTTCCCTTGCCTGCCAAATTTGAATTTTTGACCAATCGCGTGCTTGTGTTGTGTTTTTCCTTATACGTATAGAAATGTTGTTGGCTCAGGAAATAATCTCATTAAATATAACACGACCTCGATACTATTTTTATTGCTACTAAATTTCTCGTGTATTTGACGGTTTGTCTCAATATAATTTTGGCATTAATAATAATCAAAGATAAAATCCCTCGAACTAAAGCTCTCAGGCTTTAATCAGATTATTAATTCTAAAATTACGTCTCGACAAATTGATTTTAAAATACACTTAAAATTTAGATGCAATAAAAATAGTTGACTGTTTATCGAAGTCTTGTTATATTGTCGTCGACAAACTATCTATGACCGGAAAAGTAACCCAATGTTTTGCATTTCTAGGAACTGGAACAACATGAATGGGAAGCAAACTGGAAAATTCCACCATTATTAGCCAAAATTTATAGTTTAAATGGTTATGGATTTTATGAACTTGGTCAACCTGAAAAGGCTCTTTCATGTTTCAATAGAGCATTAGATTATTACGGTAACTACCTACAATTAATAAGCACTTTTAACTTTATTAGCAAGAAATGAACCGTAATAAAAAGTAACAAAGTAGATGCTTGCGGTTGTGTCTGAATTGCGGCCGGCAGTTAACATTCTAATTATATACAATAGTGTATCAGTTCGTTTGCATTTAACTACCGATTCTGCAGTTGTTAAAACTTCTTACAGGTTATACAACAGATGAGTCTAAGTAAATACTTTCATTAATAAGTATTGCTGACTTCCATACAAAAGAGTAAGTATTTACAGAAACATCCAAACCAAAAATAACATACAAATTAAAAAATCTCAAATTTACCACTACTCGACTTTGCTTTATCGATGAACGCAAGCACATGGCTAATACCAATATCTAAAATTAAACGTAAAATAAAGGGTTCTTCACCTTAAAAGTAATCTACACTAACCACCTTAACTTTTGAAATAGTACGTGCTTGTGTCTTGCCTTATTTCTTTATCGACACAAACCGATAAAGACACAAACAAAATTAAGCGCAGACAAGACTGGAACATATTTGAATAATCTAAAACAAATTTTAGTTGAATTTAGCGACTGGTAGCGCTATCCGCTCGTGCGTAGGACTATCTCGATTTTTGGTAGTTTTAGGTGTTACAACCACATGGTTAATGGGTGTTTGTTATACTATGTCACAAAACAACCAAAAAGCGGCCCTTTGACATGTGTGTGTTACCACGTAACATATATATATATATATATATATATATATATATATAGGTTGAGATGATTCAAATTACGTGCAAGTAGCTATGTAATTTGCATAGTGAAGTTTTACTTTAGTTGGTACGAAATGGTACATTTCATTAAATAATTCTAGATAAGAATGATTAATAAACATTGAGATGTTTTACAAATTTAAATATTTCTTAATATAATTTTAATAAAATGTTATTATAAGTAATCGACAGCACAGTACATTAAAGTATAGGATATGTTTGTTATCGTTTATGAGTTCATTCAAGTTTTCATTTAGTTTTGTAAGTTTATTTTAAAACAATATTCCCTAACGACATGTAATACAGGTTGTGGTTGACAGAAATAATGTTAAATCTAGATTTAGGCTGGTATCAATGTCGCAGCCAAGATTAGTAAAAACATTCGTATTAGTGCGTTAAACTCATATTAGTGCAAAAATTATGAAAAAACAGAATAAGCACGTTAGTGAGTGACTATGAAACATAAATCATGCAGCAGCTCTGGGATTATTGTGCTTAATCAACAGTTTATGACCTTAAACTAGTGAATGACAACATTCCGACATTAGTCGTAGGAGAACGTATGAACCAACGAAAGTGGTAAAATAAATTAATTTGTGACTTGAACATTAAGTTTAAACACTTACAGTAACAATTATTGTGTTTAAAAGTGTGAAATTTAACATTAAAATTATAAAAACAATATGAGGTTATGTTTTATCCTCGCATAAAAATTTTTGTAAAAAGTATTTTAAATTGAGACAATTTATATAAAATAAATTACTAGAGGCAAAAATAGTGAGGTAGCCTCAATTTCATGTTATAATTCCTTATATTTATGTCCATTTTTGTTAATTTTAGTTTTTAAGAGTATTGGTAGAATTTAAATAATTTTCCTCTCAAATTGGCCGTAGGCATGTTTAAGTTGGATATTTGGGTGTAGTAGTATCCCCTATTCATGTAGAGGTAATTTCCAGGCCTGTAAAATTTATAGAATTAGTGTAAATTCAATAAATAAGTGTAAAAATTAACGTAGTTATTAAGTGTAGGAATTAGTTCATGTTTGGTTTCAAATTATAGATAAAATTATGTAGATTATGGAAATGTTTTTAGATTTAAGAAATGTTAAACGGTGTGAAAGTTATAGGGCTTAAAGAAATATCGTATTGTGAAAATTCAGTAGCCAATCAGAATTCAGGAAATATTCTTCGTAACTAGAAAACATTCGATGATTTGGCTGTCGACCAAAATCATATAAATACAAGTGCTTTAGATTCACAAACTCTTGATTTTCATCTTTAGCAACAACTTGCCAAAGTAAGCTGTTGCCAAATTTTTGAAAATAATTTAAACAAATTAACGTCACTTCGGTAAATTAACAAAGTGCGATTTAGTATCGGAAGTGTTAACGAAACAGTTAATAGTCTTTTTCGGAAAATAATTAAATAAGGTTAGTTTACCTTTTAAATTTCAAATCGGAAGTTTTGTAATTAAAATATTTCCGCAGTTTCGACTTTGTTCGTTTAAATTTATTTTAATGTTGGTATTTAATTGTATTATCTTCGTGCTTTTATCATTATACACCTTGTTTATCAAAAGTGTGTTTAATTTACAACAACCTTCAACGATCATGCTTTTCAAAATTTATTTTGAAGTATTAAAAAAGTGATGAGCCTAAAAAAAGATTCGTTATTCTAATAACAATAGTGAAATTTACCTAAGTGAATAAGCTGTTCATTTAAAAGAAAATTTGATGAGGAGCAGAGTTGCAGTTCAGGAGCTGTTGTCGTCAACATCAGCAGTAACTCAAAAGGAGGAATTTATGTGAGTTATTTGATTGCTTTATTGTTATGTTATAATTTATATCCTTTGTAATAATCTTGATGTGCAAACAGGTTCATGTTCCAATAGAGCATTAGATTATACGGTAACTACATACAATTAATAAATGTTTATATATTGAAAATTGAACTAATAAAGTAACAAAGTTAGATGCTTGCGGTTGTGTCTGAATTGGCGCAGTTAAAATTTAATTTATCAATAGTGTATCAGTTCGTTTGCATTTAACTACCGATTCTGCAGTTGTTAAAACTTTTACGTTATACAACAGATGAGTCCAAGTAAAAGTACTTTCATTAAAAGTATTTGACTTCCATACAAAAGTAAGTATTTACAAAACATCCAAACCAAAATAACATAGAATTAAAATCTCAAATTTATCAACTACTTAGCTTTATCGATGAACGCAAGCACATAGCTAATACCAATATCTAAAATTAAACGTAAAATAAAGGGTTCTTCACCTTAAGTAATCTACTAAACTTAACTTTGAAATAGTACGTGCTTGTGTCTTGCTAATTTTTATCGACACAAAGCGATAAAGACAAACAAAATTAAGCGCAGACAAGACTGGAACATATTAACACCTAAAACAAATTTTAGTTGAATTTAGCGACTGGTAGCGCTATCCGCTCGTGCGTAGGACTATCTCGATTTTGGTAGTTTTAGTGTTACAACCACATGGTTAATGGGTGTTTGTTATACTATGTCAAAAAACCAAAAGCGATCTTGATATGTTGTGTGTTAACGTAAAACACAACATACACACACACACACAACACATATATATATATATATATATATATATATATATATAAATTAATGAGTGAACTTAGCTAGTAACTCAGCCAAACGGTCAAATGACCGTTGAGCACTTAGATAGGGTGGGTGTTTCGGAGCGTAGTTATTATTAGATTGATTTAGGGTTGAGAGACAAAAGGAAGAAGTTGTAGTAGTACACGTAACTAATATAGTAACCAAAGTCTGAGCGCCACAAGATTTAATAATAGAAAATTATGATTTTATGAGCGCGAGCCCCGGAAAGCTTGAAACGGGAAGAAAGGAAGCAATAAGAAACAAACGACAATTACCCTTGGTAACCTTATATTAAATAGATTTGGCCTAACGGTTATCACAGATCAATATACTCGTAAATAATTAACAATTAATAATTCCTCACAGGCCAAGGCAAGTTAATTGCCTTTAGACAATTCTTTCTAAACTCACCAAAAATTTAGCACAATTAATAATTAATATTTCACTCCGAATCAAGTATCCAAGCAAGTTAATTTTATATCTATATATTAAACATTCTTCTTTGAGCAAACAAACATTTGAAAGATTAACGGCCTTTAAAACTGCCTTCCCCGGTTTGTTTAGAAGTACTTTCAAGGGTTAACCTGAAAAGAGAAATTAAACCTACCTGGTTATACTTTGACTTAGACTCTTTTCGATTAACTGACTTGCCGTTGTTTCACAAACGAAAAATTTAATTTACACAAACCCCTTATAAATAATCGATAGTTATGTAAAACATTTTAAAACACATACTTAAACCTAAAAGAGTACTTTAAAAGAATTATGTTTTCCCGCTAGTAATTGTTCTATAAATATTGCAGTAAAATGACAAGAATACGACAACCAGTATATGATAATAACTAGTTAACAGCTTTGAATAACGATATCGTAGATAAATTGTTTAACATATAATTTTGGAGGCGGTATCTAAAAGTTAAAGTAAAGGATTTACAACAAAAACGTTAAAGTCAAGATGTCTTTAAAGAAAAACTACAGACAGTTTAGTAATTCGATACGTGATTTGCATATGGCAATATCACTACTGGCAATTACCCTTTAAAGGGTTTAATGAAGTTAATCGGTTCAATAGTAACTATTTTTAACATTAACGTTAAAAATTAAAACACATACAGGTTGGTTCACATTTTAAGTAAAATGGGCGAACATTGACACAACTTTAAAATTGATTTTTAGGCAATAGCAGTTTGGTAAATGCTAAAAGCTAGAAGCAAATAGTTAACTCATACATGCAGATAGATATGAAACAAATGAAATATAGTTCAATAAATTTTTTTAGTAAAACGTCTAGTTCCAAACACAATCGTAACAGTTGACACAGCACAAATAAGGATCTTAAACAATATTTCTTGCAAATGTATACGGTAATACAATTGGTCCTAGTATTTTCAGGTAAATTAGAAATAAAACAATGACAATTAATTAAGAAATTGTTGTATTTTAGATAAGTGTCAAAGTTAAATGGTTCTATTCAGAGTTTATTGAGAACTTATAGTATGGTATTATGAAAGTTAGAATCTAAAATAGACCAGTTAATATAAGGTTTGCTCAGCTCGTAAGTCAAGTTCGATAGCCACTAGAGATGCCAATTACAAGTTTTAATGTCATTTGATGGTATTGACAAGTTGACCTAATTGACGTTTTATTCAATTATTCCAACATAGTGAATACGATTTTGAACTCTAAAACTTTTATGAAAGTTCATTAACCTTTTCAATCTCAGAATTTTAAATAAAACTAGTTTTCGTTATTTCATCAAATTCCTTTGCTTTTACAATTACGATCTGTTAACTGATTAATTTGTCATTAGTGAAATGTTGAATTTCTATAAGTTTTAAGACATGACGACTCAAACATGCTAAGGTTACTTTGCCTTTTTACAGGCTTCTTGTTGTTTTGCGTTTTGCCTTTGTCGATTTTTATTTTAATAAATTTAAAATTGTTTTAATGAACCGTAAAATAAACTTAATGTTTCCGCAACCTTTCCCATTCCTTGGGTATGAAACAATCCCTGCCTTTTTTTTTCATTCACAATCTTATATATTACTTTCTCCGTAGGTAACTAGCTTCCAAATTCAGAATAGTCTCTGACATGCGGTTGATTTAAAACTCGGGTGTTTGTTTCATTTATCATAGATTCTACTACATTCAGCCAAGTTTTACGGTCTATTTCTGAAGAACATCTAACCTCACCCACATATATTTGTTTCATTAATCTTGCGTTTGTTCATTCTCTCAATGTGACCAAACCAACGTAATGTACAACTTATATCTATCCATCATCGTCTTTTCCTTCACCACACCTCGTCATTATGCATACCTTGTTCATCTTGTCCCTCTCGTTTTACCACAAAGCTTTTCAGAATCTTACCCACGGCATTTAACAGGTTTTTAAACTTTTGACATACCATGTCGCACTTCCATACAGTACTGACGGACGAATCCATTATAGATTGCTCGTTTCGCAGCTAGGCTATGCTTTCATTTTCATTATCGTCCACATACTTCCAATCACTTTCCTTCCAGCATTGACCAATTCGTGCAAACTGCTGTCAATTGCTAGCTCTGCAGTAAACATTATACCGAAATATACCAGCTCGGTCCACTTGCTACACCATGTTGCGTAAAGAGTAATTACTAATACCATTCCACCTTACCGATTGAACACCAACATCTTAGGTGTATCACGTTTCGTTAGGTCCAACTCACAGACTGTGTGAACCTTCCTCAGAGCGGTTTGCAGCTCATCCGCACTGTCACTTAATAAGAAAGCCTGATCTGCATACACCAGAAGTCGTACATTTACGTCACCAACCATTACCACCTTTGTCAATCGGTACATGCTTGTCTAAAACATTTATCCATGTATACATTGAACAACCATCTGACCATTTTATAGGCTAGTTTTCGACTGCTTAACTGAAGTATTCACTCACGACGTTCAAAATCTAACACATGCCAAACTGGTAATCCATTTAGGTTTCCATTTATTATCCTTTATTTAATCCATATTCATTTAATATTTCCCACAGCGATCCATTCACTCAGTCATATGCTTTCTCCAGATCTACAAACGCACAGTCAACTTCCTTTAAAGTGAAACACTTTTCGATCACCTGCTGGAGCAACCATCTGATTTCACATCCTCTCCCTGGCATGAAGCCACTTCCATCCACATCTTAGTTTGTGTACTTAAACTTTCTTTAATCAGTATTTGGCAATACTTTACCAGGTACGCATAGCTTTTTATTTCTGGGTAGTTCTTACAACCTTCTTGTTGCCTGGCCTTATACAAAGGTACAAACATCGCACTCTTCCATAGTGTAACATTTCCAGGCATAAGGCATTACATTCAATAATAACGCAATCTTCATATAAGCTTTGCACCACCATACTTGAGCATTTCACCAGTGATTTCATCTACGCCTGCTCCTTGCCGTTTTCAACCTTCCTACCGATTTTCTACCTCATTTATTCCAATATCCTTCTCAGTTTCATTCATCATTTCTTCTATACTTCAACAAATTTATGCTTCAACCATTTAACCACGGTACTGTACAAAATTCCGAAAAATTCTTGCCAGCATTCTCACTTCACAATCGGCACATACTATTTCGTTTCTAGCATTCAAAAGACAGAAGCGTTCTGTTTCAACTAAAATTTGGGAATTTTGACCCATGTGTCAGAAGAGTTTTTCTTGCTCAAAATCATTCTACCATTTTCAAAACCACGTCATCACTTCACTTACTATTCTCACTCTTTCAGTTAGAATACCTGCCTTAATCTGTACACCTCATACAATCGCTTCTTCTCAGTCTCAATTTTGCAGCATATCTGATTAGGCAGTGTTAGTACTGCCTTTTTACCGACTCATTCCACCAAGCATTTTTTGCCGTCTACCTAAATCACTCTTCCAATTATTCTAAGCAAATTGACAACAGAGGTTTCAAAGTACCATGCACTTTTAGTCAGTATCTTTTATTTCGTTCACCTGTTACATTCACATTCAACTCTTTACTCACAGCATCTGCGTATTTCATTCAACACCATTATAAACCGATTTGTCAAACTAATTCAAAACGTTCGCACTACGTAAACTCAGTTCTCCAGACCCATTTGCCCTAAACACTCGATACAACAAAAATGGTCGTTCTGCATAGTGAGAATAGAAATGATCGTTCCTTAATCAGTTTCTAAGCCGTTCATCATATCGTAAGGTAAATCTGGTTCACGGCGCAGTTTTTTTTAGGTAACGGCGGTTTCCAACGAAATACCTGAATCGAAAATATTCTGATGAACAAGTAACGTTAATCAGATCTAAAGTCGCAAGACTTAATATGGAAGCACAGGAAACTAATGATTTTGCCAATACGGATTCAAATGGATGTGAATGCTTTTAAGGGTTTAATTTGGTTGTATAAATTAATTTATTCCGTGTATAAGTAAACATTACATTGTCTGTTTTGTGGTACGATTTCAACATTTTAGGTTATTTGTAAAGCACCATTCGTGAGTACAAAGGAAAGCTTCATCAGTTAAAAAAACTCTGAACCAGTGATTACCAGATGGTACCTGGATCGAAAGGCAAATGTAAGTTATACGCGCTCATTGACAACTCAATTATCTCGAAGGTAAACACGTCTAGTTGCAAATACACAATCGTTATGAATTGATACAAAAATGATAAGGATAACTTAAACGATGAACTTTTCATTGCAAACCCTTCACGGTAGCTCATAAAGCTCAAGAGGTTTTGAATATGAAAACGTCCGTCAGTATCAATGTATATAAACACATTTCTGCTACCTCTGAAACTAGTGAAAATCGAAGCAAGGAACCTCGTTGTCTAGTGCTGAACAAGTATAGTGGTCAAAGTTAAATGAAATCTTGTATTGTACCAGAGTTTAGTGGGATAACTAAGTAGTATGGTAAATGATTTATTAGGAATCTAACAATAGAAGCCAAATCTTCACATGAAAAAGGAGATTTGCTAAATGTACATTCAAGGTCAAAGCCATTGGCTGATGCAAGCCTCTAGAAGATCGCTGCATATTACAATATGTTTTATTCTCCATTTGATGTCGTATTGAGTCTTTCCGACATTACAACTTCAGCAATATGAAACTTGTTACCTGACCATAGGTCAACAGTTTATTACAGCCTGAATAATAATGTTAACGTAGATTAAATTTCGTATTATTTTTATTGTAAATTCATTCTAACGTAAGTAGTTAATGAATTATTTTAACCAATTGTGACCTTTTTCAATTTCAGAGTTTACTCTTCTCTATTGACATTTTTTTGCCTTTTTGCTTTATGTTTTGATAAGCTATCCGTACTTTGTTATAAAACTGTTGCTATGGCTATATATAGATATCTATTATAAAAGGGAAAAAAGTAATAGATTTTAGCTCGAGGTGTTTGTATCCCGACGCGAAGCGGAGGGAGACAATTGCACCGAGAGCTAAAATCTAATATTTTTCCCGTGTACAATACACTATTTTTTCTGTGACGGGAAAAACGATGATTTAATATTGAAAAAACATATTTTAGAATGTTTTATTATACAAAAGTTACATATCCTTTATGTCAAAAGTACAATTTTTAAATGTGCATTGCATGAATCACGTTCCTTGAATTATTCAGTACAAAAGTGAAATTTTCTTGTGTTGAAAGTATGCACACAGCTGCCGTTGATGTACCTGGTTGCAAATCGGGTATTATTTTAGCAATCTCACACGTTCTAAACACTTTATTAGCTATTTCTGTTCTGTGTGCTACCGATTCATCAACATACCCTTCAGCGACCATTGATGATCTCCAACCGCCATGTTTCTTTAGTGTCATCAAGTCTCCCCCAGATTCAACTAAAAATGTAGCAGACGATCTTCGAAATGAATGACCTGTATTTGCAAGTTCAAGAAAATTAGTTACTGTTTCAGGTACCTTATCATTTTCCATTGCGATATGTTTAAAACAGGCGGCGATCCCTTGCTGCTACTGGACGAAGGACTGTGTACATTTGGTAATATCTAATACATTCATCGGTAACTACAAATCTCCTGTTTACATCATTCTTTGTTTGCTTAAGTTTCACAATTATTAACGTTCCCGAATCTTCAATATCATCTAATGTAATTTGGCTGATTTCACAAATTCGACAAGCTCCTGCAATCCCAAATACAACAACAACCTTGCTCATTAAATATACTTCTTCGGGAGCATTTTTTAAAAAATCACTACTCGTAAAAGTCGCAGCTTTCTTGGGCGTGTAACTTTTTCCATTTTGCTTCAGAAATGTAATTAGTTTGAAATATTTTGAAATGTCTAAATTATTATTGGATTGTTAACCATTGAGTAATTCGACCACACTGTTGATGGATTTTGTTGTTGTGCAAGTTCAGAAAAATATGCCAATAACACCGTCTCTGAGAAAGAACTGCACGTCTTTTTCATCTTCCATTCTATAAATTTTGGATACGCGGTTTCGTAAATTTTCCGTGATTTAGCTGGCAATAATTTTGTGACGCTACTTTTGCTGCTGCTACTAACTCCGGTGGAGTTAAAGAAAACTCGGAATCGGACATTCTTTAACTTTATATTATTCAAAATAACTACTAAACAACCACTAAGTTAGCAATTTTTAAATCAAATCACAGAAGTAAATTGACAGATATTTAATTATTTTAAAGGTTTCTTTTGCAACGCAGGTCTAATTTTCGCTATAAGTACAACAGCTCACCAGTTTAAAACTTCAAATTTCACATCAATAATTTTCTGACTTAAGTGAATAACGGTCAGTTATTCTAGTTTCAATGAGTAAAATAATGGACAGCGATTCCGATTCTCAGTTTTGCTTTATGTAGTTCATTTTACAATATTTGGCCAAATTTCGGAAAGAGCTGTCATGATGTCTATGCGTGCGTGTTCATGTTCGCGTGTGAATGAGTCTGCGCGTGTACGTGTGCGTGTACGTGTGCGTGTGCGTACGCGTGTGCGTGTTCGTGTGCGTGTGTGTGTGCTTGTGCGTATGCATGTGCGTGTGCGTGTGCATGTGCGTGTAAGTGAACGTGCGTGTGTGTATAGATGTATGTTAGTATCCACGGTAACTCTAGAACATAAACACCTACGTACTTGAAACTTTGTATTTAAGCTTGTTTTCATGTCTCGTGGAGCTGATTAGATTTTGAGAGAAATCAAGTGGCGGTGAGGGGGATATATCATGGTCAGTTTTTGGTTTTTAACAAATATTTTTAAAACAGCTGCATATTTTAAAGATATAAAAATACCTAGATATAGATGTTAAACATAGCGATTAATTATATTCTATGCAATTTTTTGATACGACGTGTAATTTAGCGACAAAAAAGTGTTAGTCAAAAGTATTTCAATTTCTGAATAACGATTAATTTTATAACAAAAAGTGTAGACATATTTTTTTAAGGAAAATTTAATTTTACATAACTTTTCTTTAATGTAATGTGAAATAAATGTAAAAATTAAATAAATATAATTGAAAATGCTAAAAAACTGTATTATTGTAATTTTTTTTAAGTTAACATGTACAGTTGGAGCAACAAAAAATGGGACACTATGGTTTTACAAGTTCAATGGGCATATCTATTTAAGTAGTACTTTACTACTTAATTTTATTATTGTTCAATCCCAACACCACAGGTAATAATGACAGTAAGGGTTTTGAATCATTAGTTATTTGTGCTTTCTAAGTCTTCTTTTGTTCCGTTGAGTAATCATTTCCTTCTGTATTATTGTTAATCAAATGGTTGTAATCAGTTTGAGTAGAGTTAGTGGAGGTACGTAAATATTTATAAATAAGGGTAGTATGTGCTTATTACTTTAATAGTACTTCTATGATTGCTTCTAAAATGCCTGTTCATAGTACCATTGATTTAAAAGCTCGTATCGTTGCTGAGTTAGAGAGTGGTCAAAGTGTTCGCCAAGTTTCTCGATTATTAAATGTGTCGCGATCTACATCAGTTCTATATACATAAATACTACATTTACATCGATTGGGGCTTGAACCTTGATGGCGCAGTTGGTTAGCGCGGTACTCTAGTAAAGAACTGGTCGTAGGTTCAAATCCTACTCGAGGTAAACTTTTTATTTATGTATTTAATAAAATTAATAATAATTTTTAATCCTATCTGACTTTGGAAGACAGTATTGCAGCCTACTCAGTAAATCCATTCACCACTCAAATTCAATCACACTTTAAAAGAAATTGATCGAAAAGGTTAAGAAAATTTTGAAATATAAGAGTCGTCGTAAACGTATTGAACACACACCGTACTTATAAAAATTCCAAGTCATAAAACGTTAATTTGAATACTTTTTAAGTATCCCTCGTATACCTATAAATTTATATTTCTAACTGTTATAAAACTTTGAATTAAATAAACAATACTCAATTTAGAAAAGAAACAAAATAAAATAAAAGAAATCGGTTTAATTATTTTTATCTCAACAAAACATTCGTTAGTTGCTGAAAAATTTAGAAATAAAAGGTCAGTGTTTTCATCATAAATAATATCTTTATATTTTATCAATACTTTCTCTTTAAAAATCGTATTTAGATTTTAGTGCTTCAAATCTGTAATTGATGCTTAATAAAAATATTTTGTCAGTAGTGTTCGGTGCCTGATTGACTGTAAAATAATTCAAAATAGTTATAATAAAATTTTTTAATTGATCTGGTTCATTACGCAATTTCAAATCGATCATAAAACCAAAATAAACAAAAATTAATTTCAATTATCAATATATGTAACCCGTTAGGTAAATTGATAGGTTAATACAAAAATTTTATCTCATCTGATACAAATAAACAACAAAATAAATTAAATACTGGGTGTATATTGACAAATTTGCAATTGTAAATATGTTCACACACGTAGCTTAAAGAAAGCACCATCAAATCAATGGTTATAGACTAAAAATTCTCCCAAATTCTTAATACTAAACACATTAAAATAAATAAAGTCGGATTACCCTTTTTACTTAAAATGAACTTGTATCTGTTAAACAAAAATCTAAAATTAGTTAAATTAGTTCTTACACACTACGTTAACTAATCCTTTATCCGTAGGTATAGTGAATTCTATATTGACTGATTTCAGTAATCCTTAAACAACTTCATTTCATTATTGCACAATATTACAAAATTTCTACAAACAAAAATATGCATCCATATTCCTTACTGCACGTTAATACAATATCACTATACCATACACTTACTCATTCATACGTCTACGACCATTTCTCTAACCCAAACTCTTTTATATACAGTAGCAAAGACCAGTAGTCTCTTACCAGTGCCGTCCCAGTAAAAATGGTCACAAAACATTATTTTTCAACCAAATTTAATGCTTTCAACATGAACATATTTCTAAAACATTCAACTACTCTTTCATATGATAACTAATAGTCCATTACAAATCCCAGTGGCGTATCATTTACTCCAACTTACATTCTACATACACCAACAAATTTTTTTTTCGTGCACCCACTTTATTTACATTCAAAATACGTATCCAAATACTGCATATACATCATGCGTTAAAATATCCTTACAATGTATGTATATATATATATATATATATATATATATATATATATATATAATTGTTCAGGCTTTCGGGTGAAACTCGTGTAGAACGTATTTATTAGGGAGTTCGACATTTCAAAAGCTTAAAGCTTTTTTTTGTCAAGAGTAACAAAATTATAATAAATGTCAAATTAAACACTTATAACATCAGTTGTTCATGACAACTAAGCTTAATCAACTTGCAAAACAAGTACGCCCCAATGGTGGTAGCTTGTTTAAAAACAAATCAGAGTAAAGCGTGATCAGGTTAGGCCCCATAGCGCAATTAATTTCGATCACAAGAGCCCGATCTTTACATTAATACAGAGTTAATTATTAGACCGGTAATACTAAAACCTAGCATGAAAACCAACTCGAAGATTTGACTTTGAAAAGTTGGCAACTTTTCTAAGAAAATAAAACCTCCTTGTGCAATGTTAGTTATTTATCCGAATTCCAGGTAATAAGGACAAGGGTAGTTGTTATTCGTTGTGCTTCTTAGTACTTTTTATTTTGAATGACTACAACCGTCCCTTTCTAAGATAAAACTTACTATAAAAACACCACATGGCACTAAAGACGGAAACAATGGATATTTATAATGCTTGGTTAGCCCTTCACAGTTCTTTATGACATATATCAGCACAAGCTTAACCCATGCTTATTTACCGTATATAATTTATTATATTATAAGTTATGCTAATAAAACTTGACCAGAAGTAGCCAAGTGTCAATAAGCACTAATGAAACACTAACATCTTTGATGCCGTCAATATAGTGCTTTGTTTTGACCTTTACGTACATGAAATCATATACATTTTTCTTTTGATAGGCCTTCCGTTTCCAAGAAACAGGCTAAGAATGAAATTGAACACCTTCATGAGTGAACTGAAACAGCGACTGGGTTTATATGTTTGTAACAAAATGTTTGTTGGAACTGTTTCTGGGTATGAAGCACAATTCACTGACGATGTTTCTGAGTGTTTAAGTTTCATGTGTCAATTATTTAAAGTGAGACTACTTAATCGTTAATTAATCCAAAAGCTAATCCAGAATTTAAAAGAATTTACAACTGTGGAAACATGCAGAGCTAGCCGCTATTTGGAGTTTAAATAAGTCTCTAGCATCTGATTCTAACTTTTTCGGATTATGTACGGCTTACACAAATATGCTCGAGGTTGCCCACCATTTCGGACGAAATTGCTTGTGTATTGCCTTAGAAGTGAATGGACTCCACCTTTGCCATCGAAAGCGATCTAGTATTGAACCACAAGAATTAAAAGCAGTTTCTCAGTTATACGTAGCTATATTTTGCTCTAGGTAACATAGAGGTTATGAAATAATTAGAAATACTGATTATTTACAGATTAATTCGATCGGAAATAGAGCGTTCTATTCATATTGGTTATATTATGTTGGACATTTGTTCATCACTTCACGCAGCTCAAATTTGCTTGCAATTTCTACCTTTAATGATACATGCCTTACTACTACGTCTAAAGCTATCGGAAGCTGTTACGTGTTTATCAGAATTGGAATACTATTCGGACGAGGACAAAAAAGGTAAATATTAAAATATCAATTAGTATGTAGATAGTACTCATTGAATTGAGTATAACGTCAAACTAAAAGTATTGTGAATTACAAAAGTTATTTAATAATTTACTAGTTCTGTCTTAGCCACTTTATCCTTACTAGCCTACCGTACGTCACTCTACAAGGCATGCTCAAACAACCTCAATTGGTCATGGCATAATCTCTTTTTCTACTGGTTTAACTTATTGTTTTGACCTCTACATATGTTACGGGAAAAACTCCTGCTAAATCAAGGACCTGTACATAAAGTTAAGTAACTCAGCCGAAGGATCGCGATTATTACACAGCTCTAATAGGAAACTCGTCATGAACACCGCCTGAAGGTTAGATGGCAGAAATACAAACATTTTGCTCATCTTAGATTCGCTATAAAATCTCTATAACAAAGAAAAATGTCGCAATCCGCTCAATTAATTTTCAAAATACTCTCACTTAAAAGGTTCAAGAAAGTGCCGCTATAATTAACTCCAGAAACTTACCGTTAAATTGATAAATCATTTATATAACTTAAAAGTACTACAGATTTTGAGCATATTCTTTATTTGTTTTATTTTTAGACAGAAAGGTTGATTTTTTAAGTATTGAGTTTGTTATCGTATACTTATAGTTAGGTTGCTTTGCATTTAGTCATCTAGTTATTTTGTGATTTAAGGATAGTTAAAATAGGTTAGACATATTGAGGATGAGAAGGCAAAAGTACTGTGAGTGCTTGTGGGAATGTTTGCTTGTGTATACAGATGTGCAGAGTAAACGTTCCCAAAATATTACTGATAACATGCCAAATAAATTCAATGCTTGAATTTCAGACAAAACAGTATAATGCAGATTCAATTAAGAAACGTAACGCATGTTTAAATGTACATTTTTTAGCAAAAATTTGTAAAAGCAAATTCAAGATACGCCACTGAACGGGGTTGGAAATAAATTTTGTGATCGATTTTCGTCGCTAAGAAAGGGTTATATACGTTTGTTTGGGCCGAAAGCTCGTAGGAAAATCATCCAGATTACATTTTATAACAGATTATCAGAGTTAAGGCCATTATTGTGAAATATTACGAAACATTGCACCATAAAATTTGTTACCTGCATAAAAGAATTTCTATTGACTACATTAACCATTATGTCGTCGTCGACTTTAAGCGTCATTTTTTAAAGAAATTTGTTTGACGACTATTAATGATAGAATTATAGTTGATAAAATAGGAGAGGAAAGATAACATTACATCTGTATTAACGAATTCAGCTGTTTGTATACATTCGTACGCGTACCAATACTTGTGGTATAAATAAATATTAAGTTAAAAGGTTTACTGTTTTAATCAAAATTACTTCCAATAACAAATGAATAAATAAATTACACTCAAGAACAATCAATAAACAAAATTTATTTAACAGAGAATTCAGGAAGTGTTGTGCATAGCACAGGAAAATTGAAAAACGATAAATCACAAATTTGGCACTGCATTGTAAGGCCATACTTTATTTCCGAATTAACGCCAACTTGTACTGTTATATCACAAACTTGGTGTAATGTGTGTAGTTGCATAAGTGTACACATTTAAGATGTATAGGTGAATACATGTATATGTGTATATATATATATATATATATATATATATATATATGCACATAGGTGTATTCGTGAATAGGTGTATAGGTGTATAGGTAAATAGGTGAATATGTGTATAGGTGTATAGGTGTATAGGTGTATAGGTATTTAAGTGTATAGGTGTATAGGTGTATAGGTGTATAGGTGATAGTAGGTTATAGGTGTATAGGTGTATAGTATGTATAGGTGTATAGGTGTATAGGTGTATAGGTATATGTATAGGTGTATAAGGTGTATCAGTATAGGTGTATAGTTGATATGGTGTATAGTATAGGTGTATAGGTGTATAGGTGTATAGGTGTATAGGTGTATAGGTAAGTATAGGTGTATAGGTGATATAGGTGTATAGGTGTATAGGTGTATAGGTAAGGTGATAGGTGTATAGGTGTAGGTGTAGGTGTATAGGTGTATAGTGATAGTGTAGATATATAAGGTGTATAGGTAGTGAGTATAGGTGTATAGTGATAGGTGTATGGAAGGTATAGTAGTATATGTATAGATGTGTAAGGTGTAAGTGTAAGTGTATAGGTAGTATAGGTGTAGTAAGTGTAAGGTGTATAAGGTGTATAGTGTATAGTGTATATATAGGTTATATAGGTGTATAGTATAGGTTAAGGTTATAGGTGATATAGTATGTATAGGTTATAGGTGTATAGGTGTATAGTGTATAGGTGTATAGGTATAGGTATAGGTGTATAGGTGATAGGTGTAAGGTGTATAGGTGTATAGGTGTATAGGATGTATAGGTGTATAGTATAGTGTATAGGTGTATAGTGTATAGGTGTATAGGTGTATAGGTGTTAGTAAGGTGTATAGGTGTATAGTGTATAGGTGTATAGGTGTATAGGTGTATAGGTGTATAGTGTATATAGGTGTATAGGTGTATAGGTGTATAGGTGTATAGGTGTATAGGTGTATAGGTTGTGTATAGGTGTATAGGTGTTAGTGTATAGGTGTATAGGTGTATAAGTTATAGGTGTATAGGTGTATAGGTATAGGTGTATAGGTGTATAGGTATAGTGTATAGGTGTATAGGTGTAATAGGTTAGTATAGGTGATAGGTGTATAGGTGTATAGGTGTATAGGTTAAGTATAGGTGTATAGGTGTAATATAGGTGTATGAAGGTGTATAGGTGTATAGTATAGTGTATAGGTGTATAGTTAGTGTATAGGTGTATAGTGTAGTATAGGTAGTAATTATAGTGTATATGTATGTATAGTTAGTATAGGTGTATAGGTGTATATTATAGGTATGTATATAGGTGTATAGTGTATAGAATATAGTGTATAGGTTATAGGTGTATAGGTGTATGTATTGTAGGTGTATGTATAGGTGTATAGGTGTGTAGGTGTATAGGTGTATAGATGTATAGGTGTATAGGTGTATAGGTATAGGTGTACAGGTGTATAGGTATGGGTGTACAGGTGTACAAGTGTATACGTATGTTGGTGTTCGCTGTACTTAATCTAGTAATGTGAGACGGATTTTATTATTATTTGGTTATATTTCCATACAAGTCTTTATAGTAATCTTCGTCATCATAAATTATTTTAGGAAAAATATGGTACCTACTACGTTTTACACATAGGACTTCGATTAGATATAAGATACACTACCTTACCATATCATTAACATGTGTATAGGTGTGTAGATGCATAGTTGAATAGGTATTTGTGTGTATACGTGTATGGGGTTATAGGTTTATAGTTGTATTGGTGTATATGTGTATAGGGGAATATATGTATAGGTCTGTAAGTCTATAGGTCTATAGGTGTAGGCAGAAAAGTTGTATATGTGCATAGGTGTGTAAGTTTATAGGTGTATGGACGTATATGTGTGTAGGTGTCTTTGAGCTTAGGTGCGGAATGAGAGTATATGTAAAACTAAATTTTATATTTCTATTAGATAGTGTGGTATAGGCGGTGATACAATTAGCTTAAATCAAAGAAGCTTGAGTAAGTAATCATATAGTTATTGCCCAGTTCGAGTGATTGAAAAGAGAATCTTCTTTGTACTAAATCTTCTAATATAAGACGAAAATTATTATTTGGTTTTATTTCCATACAAATGTTTATAGTAATCTACGCCTTCATTAATTATTTTAGGGAAAATGTGGTACTACGTTTTATGCATAACACTTCAGTTAGAAACGGGATATACTATCGTGCCATATCATGAATGTGGAAAATATTATAAAATGATGCGTGACTCTTCAAAGCATATAAACGATATCGACGTTGAAAGAAGTTTTATAATAGTAATGTGGTTATGGTATGTTGCTTTAATGGTTTGTCATGTAAAAATAAAAATTTCAAATAGCTGTATTCGAAATGAAGAATGGGAAGAAGGACGTATATGGTACAATAAGTTATCTAACTTCAACGAAATTCGACCAAGCGATTCTATACATAGCATGTTCACGGGATTGTACCTAATGGAAGGACTAATTATTTGTTGCTTTGGCAAACGAAACGTTCAGGGTGCTGCTGTTATTGATAGAGTGCAAGCAATTATGGATACAATTAAACAGGCATCAAAAACAATTACAATTTTACAACCCCGGTGAGCTTTAATTTTACGGAACTATGCACTTTAAATACAAATTTTCAGTTATAAGCATCTGTTAGCATACTACATGTTATCAAGAAACAAATTAAATTTACTTAATGCTCTAGAAAAAGCACAAATTGTAGCCGAAAAATGTGGAAATCTTATTGAAATAGCTTGGATTGAGCACAACCGAAAGGTAAAGAAAAATTTTTAATGTGTCTAATATATTTTCATAAGTGTTAATAGGCCTGGACAAATAGATTGTCTCGAGATGAACTCGTTTTTTGGAGTGTACACTGTCAATATAGTAATTTAATGGATTATCATAAAATTAGTTTAAATGGTGGTAAATTAGGTTTATATACCTTACCTATAAATAGATATTATTAAAAGTGTATACTTACTTTAAATTACTGAAACTAATAAAATTCAAGCAATGAAATGAGATAGGATGCGTTGAAATTGAATTATTTAATCGCATGTTAAGTTTAAGTGGTTTTTTAGATCATAGGTAATGATGCATAAAAAACAAAAACTTTGTTTTTGTTAATGTGAAAATAATTTAAACTAACTACAGTCCGCGCGGCCAAAGAATGCCTCGTGTCGCGCATGGATGTTCGTGCATTCGTCCGCACTCGTTAACGCAATAGCGCCTGAAAGCATTACCAGTGGCGTTGGTGTCGCGTTTTCAATTATTCGTCACCAAACCACAAGAAATTTTAAAATATTTTATTTATTTGAATTACATAAGAACTATAACGAAACGAACGAAACGAACGAAACGAACGAAACGAACGAAACGGACGAAACGGACGAAACGGACGAAACGAACGAAACGAACGAAACGAACGTAACGAACGAAACGAACGAAATGAACGAAACGAACGAAACGAACGAAACGAACGAAACGAACGAAACGAACGAAACGAACGCAACGAACGAAATGAACGAAACGAACGAAACGAACGAAACGAACGAATCGAACGAAACGAACGAAACGAACGAAACGAACGAAACGAACGAAACGAACTATATAACTATATAACTATAGTTATAGTTTAAACATTTATAAAATAAAAAAATAACTATGTCGACAAGTAATAAATTTTATATTTGAATTACACATGAACACAACAGTTTAAT
This sequence comes from Vesta saturnalis, assembly GCA_036346205.1. Classification (NCBI taxonomy): domain Eukaryota; kingdom Metazoa; phylum Arthropoda; class Insecta; order Coleoptera; family Lampyridae; genus Vesta; species Vesta saturnalis. The sequence continues at coordinate 1,258,523 of JARFJB010002117.1, forward strand.
CGTTTATGAAAATCAAAAAAGTATAAGTTCGATTTTTAATTATAGAAACAGAATAGGCTGTATTTTAAGAGTATTATTCAGGATTTAAAAAAATTATGATATTTCTTAGGTAATCAATTTTTATATTTCCATTCACTTTGAGGAAAAGTTACTCAATTAAAAGTTTTCTATTATTCTCAGTTCGATGCCATTGAAATCCCAGGTCTTTTAATATAACACGTAAAGATGTAGCACCAACGTGCCAACTTAAGTCATTGTTGGACCTTCACCCTCTTTAATAATATTTGCCACTGATCTAACAAACACTTTTGTTGCTTCAGACACGGTTTCTTTTAATTGTTCCAAGGTATATGTGGGGTGTAAGTTTTTCAAATAACTGTACACATTATATATCACCTCATGCGTTTGACCACTTATTACTTGGCCACAATTTCACAATGTAGAACTCATATTTCTACACTCGCTTTTAAATCACACTTGAAAACTAATAAAAACGCATACGCATCCAACGTTCAGGCATTCTTTGGCCGCGCGGACTGTAATCATCTTAAGCGAATAGCTAGCTGAGGTAATTATGTGTGGCGCAACTAAAGATGTCTTTTAAGAAAGTAATCAAAAATTCAACGTGACAACCAGCAAACTTCGAGTATAAACGTAAGTCAGCTAATTCCTATTAAAAATAAATCTTAAAAGACAGAATGGGCTATCGAAAATCAGTGTTATCTGGAGATCTATATTTTGCAGTACCAAGAATATTAGCGTTAAACCCAAACATCTATTTATGTTACAAATTATTATTAATTTTATTAAGTACATAAATAAAAAGTTTACCTCGAGCAGGATTTGAACCTACGACCTGTACTTTGATAGAGTACCGCTCTACCGAACTGTTTATTTATTTTGTTCACTAGAGTAAGATTTCACAAAGCGTTTTGATTAGTGCAAAAATATTATAATCTACCTAGTAGCATTTGGTAAGATTTCTTAGTCCTCAGTAAGGTTAGGTAGCAACAGAACTCTATTCTACTTTTGCTTTACGTTAACACGTGTCGATACCTAGCATTTTTTTCAAATCTGCTAAATCGTTATTAATTGAGAGCTACATCAACACTGCCTACAAGTAGGTCTTCTTTTACACATTTGTTTTCTCCTTTTTATTCTCTTTTCCCACCTTAAGCTCTTTAGTCTCTTATCTTTGTCCCCATTATTTGCACTATTTTTTTGGGAATTTATACCCTCTTTCTTACTCGTCCAATTTTCATTTCTTTGTCTAACTTTTACAACTTGCTTGCCAGAGTCTCTATAGTGTGTTTTTAATGACGCTTTTCACGGTTAACCTTGAACTTTATTCTGGTTATATAAATATATGTTATTTGTTCTTTCCTAATTGGTGCATAAAAAAGTAAAGCGAAAAACTTATTCCTTGGAATAGAGATCCAAAACGGGTCCTCGGGCGACAGACTGTATTCACTATTTTAATTGTTATTGATTTAACTGTTTTTCTGTCACATGCTTTAGATTAAAATGTCGCGAGATGCAAACAATTTCTATCTATGACTTAATTTTTTTATTAACATTTTAACCATTTGAATTTGTCATCTTAAACCCAAACCTTAATTACATACAATTTACTATTAGCTCTTCATAAAATTTTCTTGTTGTGCTCTGGGTATCGTATACTTCTAATAATAAAATACTGGTTATTATGAACTTATATCGAGTCCACGTTGGGCACCAATTTCTAACAGATATAAATAACATAGTTTCCACGTTATTTATTTACTTATAATGGAATGTTTTTTATTATAAACTTATATCTCTTCTAGGCATTAACTAACCCAATATAAGTAAGATGTGGTATATTACATGAATTTAATTCAACATCTTTTTTCCATTCATTTTAATTGACATAATAAGTACAGTACTTTGCATACATTTTACTTTATTGTGATTACTTAATTTTTGTACGTGCTTATGTTTCTTGTATAATGTAATGCCTCTGGTTGACTATTACATTAATTCCCCTCTAATGGAGATTTTGTTATATTTGCCTTTATGCTAGCTACAGTGCGGGGGTCGTGGATTTTTAGACTCTTATAACTATTAATAAGGTAAAAACGAAGGTTTTATACATATATTTATAAATCGTAGTGATGGTATACACTAAATTAACATAAATAGCTCTGAAACGTAAAATTAATGGTATATAAATAAAATTCCATTTGGCAATCCTTTGGTTCTGTAATCACAATTCAGATTTAATATTTACAAACACAAAATGGCGCGTTGTTTTGTGATGCTATATATATATATATATATATATATATATATATATATATATATATATATATATATATATATACATATTGGTCTTTTCTCCAGATTATTTGGGTAATTACACTAAATGGGTAAGTATTATTTATTTTTATAATGATAATTTAAGTAAGTACAAATCACGGTTTTTAGGTTAACGTGTTGATATCGAACCTCTGTGGGAACGGGTAAATAATTGATTCGATGTTAATTATTTTCTTATCATTCGGTCTGGTTGGGTTTCAGGTTCAGTTTAATCGTAATAAGGGATTAATGCCCCTACAAAACTAGGCCAATGTGAGAATAATATGAACGGCCTTAATTGCATGCGTAATGTGAATACGTCAGCAATTATTAAAATTACTGAGATAATTAATTCTTATATACACATGATAATGGGAAAAGAAGACCAAATTATTACTTAAACTTAAATTCTATATACAGGTTTGAAACAGTTAATTTAATACCGGGATATTTAGCCCTCAATTTATTTGCGTTTTACTAAATGCAAGTAAAATATGCAAACAGATGTGGTCAATTGATGTCAATAAACTATTTCAATTGAATTTATATAAATGGAAAGTTTCGATAATACGGGGAATACTTTGTTATTTATTCAAAAGGGATGGTTTCAATTGTTATGTTTTAACTACATTAAAACGTATAAACAGATTGTTTATATAATTTAGATAATTTACTTATTGAAAACGTATTCGTTTTATTATAAAGCCAACCTTGTTTAATTCAATTTTTACTTTAGTTGTATAAAGGGGTGTGTTTCCGGAATTCTGGTTTAATTATACAGGGGGTTCTTAATCAGAGTAGAATATAAATATAGAGAGGGTTTAATTTTTCTTATCTTTTATAGCCAAGGATACCTCAGCTGACTAAAAGGAACGTTCTTGGTTCTAGATATTTATAGCTAAAGCGGTCAACCATAAATACTTAGAATGGGTTGGATCTGGATTTAATCTAGAGTGTCAGAGGTATTGCAACAATTTTAACTCACCAGAGGTGGCTTTATTCCGTTTTCTGGTTAAAGAGTTCGATATTAAGGTTAGATTACCGCCGGCGTTACTCAGCAAATAGCCCACTCCTAGTACAGGTTGCTACTTCCTCTTTACGTTTGATTACCTTCTAACAGGATTTCGGTGACAGGAGGTATTTCAATTATTTGTGTTTATAAATTGTAAAAAGGTGTACTTTGAAATATTGAAATACTGGAACAATAAGTTCAATTGGTACAATATTTTCTCGAATAAAAAGAAATCTTAACAGAAATTCAGGAACGCTGGTGTAGTAATACTATAGAGGAATGCTTACAGAGAAGTATTCTGCAGGCGAACTAGAAGAAGAAGTTTCGAATTATAATAAAACTTTCGCTTTTATACTTCGCACAGAAGTGGGGTTTTTGCAAATTAAACGCGATATCTTTTGCAAATATAGAGAAGGGGGCTGGTGCGTATGCAATCGTAATAAATTCTTATATAAATTATTATTAGCATAATTTTAAAATAATAAAATTTATTCATCTTACTAATTGTTCTGGGTCATTACAATGACGTTAATAGAATTCTATTTGATTTGATATCCGGAAAATCCGATGTAATGGCGCTAGTTTCGGATATTTCACTTAAAAGTAAAATCGTTGTTACAGAGGAAATTGTGGCAGCGTTTTTCGAATTTAGCCATCAACATTTATACTTATACTTTATACTTATACTTATACTTATACTTATACTTATACTTATACTTATATACTTATACTTATACTTATACTTATACTTATACTTATACTTATATACTTATACTTATACTATAACTTACTTACTACATACACTACTTACACTTACACACAACACTTACACTTACACCTACTACACTACTTACACTCTACACACCTTACACTTACACTACACTTACACTTACACTACATACACACTACACTACACTCACACTCACTCTACATACACACACTTCACACCTTACACTTACATACAACACTTCACACACTACACTTACACTACTACCACTACACTTACACTTACCTTACACTCCACACTTAACTACACACCTACACTCTACACCTTACACTTCACACACTTCACCTACACTTACACACTACCTACACTTACACTACATTCACACTTACACCCTTACACACACACTCACACACACACTCACACTTCACATCACCTCACACACTTACACACTTCACACTTACACTTACACTTACACACTACAACACTACACCTACTACACTTCACCACACTACACTACCTTACACACTACACTTACACCACACTTACACCTACACTTACACTCTACACTACTACACACTTACACTCACTACCACACTCACACTTACACCCACACTTACACACTCATACACTTACACTTACCATACACTACTACACACTTACACACTACTACACTACTACACACCTTACACCTTACTACACTCACCTACACTTACACTTACACTACACTTACAACACCACTACCACACTCACACCACACTTACACTTACCTCACCTCACACCTACACTTACACCTTACACTCTACACTTACACTCACAACCTTACACTTACACTCTACAACCTACACTTACACTACACTTACACTACACTTACACTACATACACTTACACCTTCACACCCTCACACTTACACTTACACTACCTCACACTTACACTTACTACTTACACTTACACTACCTACACTTCACACCTACACTACACCTTACCACCTCTCACACTTACACTTACACACACCTTACACTCACACTCTACACTACACTCACTTACACTTCACACACACTCACACTTACACTTCACACACCACTTACACTCACACTTACACACTTACCACACTTACACCCCTTACACTTACACTTACACTTACACTTACACTTACACTACACTTACACTTACACTTACACTCACTTACACTACCTTACACTTACACTTACACTCTTACACTCACTTACACTTACACTTACACTACACTTACACTCACTACACTCTACACCCCTTACACTCACACTTACCCACACCTCACACTTACCTTACACTTCACTCACCTTACTCACTCAACCTTACACTTACACCACTACCTTACACTTACACTCACCACTTACCTCCACTTACACTTACACTTCACACACTTCACCACTTACACCTACTTACCCTACACTTCCTTCACTCCCTCTACACCTCACCCTACCCTCTTACCTTCACACCTACACTTCCTTCACTTACCTTACCTTACCCTACACCTACTCACACTCTCACACCTACTACTTCACCTACTTACCTTACACCTACACTTACCTTCCCACTTACCTACACTTACCTTACTACATCACTTACCTCACACCCTACACTTACACTCTTCACTACTCTCTACACTACCTCCTCTACCTTACACTTACCCTCACCTACACTCCTTACACTACACTTCACCTTACCTTACACTCTACCTCACTACCTTACACTTACACACTTACCTCTACACTTACACTTACACTTACACTTACACTTACACTCACTTCCTACCTTACCTTACACTCACTTACCTTCCTTACACTTACCTACCTTACACCTCACTTACCTTCACTTACCTTACACTTACACTTACCTCTTACACTACACTTCACACTTACACTTTACACTACACTTACACTCTTACCTAATCCCTTCACTACACTTACCTTACACTTACACCTTACACTCACACTACCTTACACTCCACCACCTTACACTTACACTAACACTACACTTCACACTTACACTTACACTTACACTTACACTTCCACTCCTACACTTACACTACCTTCACTCACACCTTACCCTACCATCCTACTCCACTACCTACACTTACACTCACCTTACACTTCACTTACACTTACCTTACCTCCTACTTACTCACACTTACACTTCACTCTTACTCTTACTCTACTCTACACTACCTACACTACACCACTACCTACACTTACACCACCTTACACCTACACTTACACCTACACTCACACTCTACACTTACACTTACACTTACACTTACACTTATACTTATACTTATACTTATACTGGCTATCAATGACGTATACTGCAACATATAGGAGTAGAAGGGGAGACTGAGACAATACCTTCAATGAATGCGAGTGAGATGGAAAATTGCGTCGCCGTCACTCCCTCTCTCTCCTCTCTCTCTCTTTCTCTCTCAGCCTCTTTGTCTCTCTCCTTTCTCCCCTCTCTCCCCTCTCTCTCTTCTCTCTGTCTCCCCTGTCTCTGTCTCTGTCCCTGTCTCTCTGTCTCTGTCTCTGTCTCTGTCTCTGTCTCTGTCTCTGTCTCTGTCTCTGTCTCTGTCTCTGTCTTGTCTCTGTCTCTGTTCTGTTCTGTCTCTGTCTCTGTCTCTGTCTCTGTCTCTGTCTCTGTCTCTGTCTCTGTCTCTGTCTCTGTCTCTGTCTCTGTCTCTGTCTCTGTCTCTGTCTCTGTCTCTGTCTCTGTCTCTGTCTCTGTCTCTGTCTCTGTCTCTGTCTCTGTCTCTGTCTCTGTCTCTGTCTCTGTCTCTGTCTCTGTCTCTGTCTCTGTCTCTGTCTCTGTCTCTGTCTCTGTCTCTGTCTCTGTCTCTGTCTCTGTCTCTGTCTCTGTCTCTGTCTCTGTCTCTGTCTCTGTCTCTGTCTCTGTCTCTGTCTCTGTCTCTGTCTCTGTCTCTGTCTCTGTCTCTGTCTCTGTCTCTGTCTCTGTCTCTGTCTCTGTCTCTGTCTCTGTCTCTGTCTCTGTCTCTGTCTCTGCTCTGTCTCTGTCTCTGTCTCTGTCCATCTCTGTCTCCCACTTCTCTTCTCTTCTCTCTCCTAGTCTCTCTCATCGTCTCATCTGTCTCCTCACCTCTCTGTCACTCTCTATCTCATCATCATCTCTCATCTCTCTCATCTCTTCATTCTCTCATCTCATCTTCTCATCTCTCATCTCATCTCATCTCTCATCTCATCTCATCTCATCCTCTATCTCCATCTCTCCATCTCTCATCTCTCATCTCATCTCTCATCTCATCTCATCTCATCTCATCTCCATCTCATCTCTCATCTCATCTCATCTCCTATCTCCTATCTCCATCTCTCATCTCTCTATCTCTCATCTCTCTATCTCTCATCTCTATCTCTATCTCTCTATCTCTCATCTCTATCTCTATCTCTCATCTCTATCTCTCATCTCTATCTCATCTCTTATCTCTCTCTCATCTCTCTATCTCTATCTCTCATCTCTCATCTCTCTATCTCTCTATCTCTCATCTCTCTATCTCTATCTCTATCTCTCTATCTCTATCTCTATCTCTATCTCTCTATCTCTCTCTCTCTCTATCTCTCTCCCTCCATCCCTCACTCTTTCCCTGTATAATGACAATCACATCGAAAAGATAAGTATTTTATGAATCGACGTTGTATATGTTCTAGGTCTTCTTCGTGTTTCTTGATTCCATATCAAAACGCGATATTCGAGTTTATTTCGTACGAATGGCGTATACAGGGAGATGATAGTGGAAATGTTTTCGAAGTCTGAACTGATACGTATGACAAATCCTAGATCACAAAGCCTAGCTATTGTGTCAATATGAAAGCTGAATATGAGCATTTTATCAAACAGTATCTCTCTTTACTGTGTAATTGTATTGTCGCTAGTCTAGCTTGCAGAAAAAGTTACAATTTTACATTTATGGATGTTTAAGTACGCTTTATTTTTGCATACCAACTATATATCATTTCCAAGTCCCTTTGAAGACTCAAGTAGATATACTAGGGTGATCCTGGCGTAATTTTGATAACAATAATAATACACCTTCCAGTACAGATTTCCTACATCAAAGTCAATGGTTTTCAAGGTCAAGGTCATCGTAGACGTTGCTCTCACCGAAGTATATTTCTTAAGGTCATCATTTTGTCTAAGTTCAAGTACAGGGGTTTTCAAGGTCAAGGTCATCATATGCATTGCCTACATCAAAGTACATTCCTGTCACAAGAAAAGTCACCAGATTGGTTTTCAAGGTCAAGGTCACGTACACTTTTCAAACGTCAAAGTCAATTAGAATTTTCAACGTCAAGGTCGTTCACAATGCTTGCATATTCTTCAAGGTCATCATTGCACATACGCGCCCCCCGCTTCAGGGTCGAAGCGTTCAAGTACGTGGTTTTTCAAGTTCAAGGCCATCATACAAATTCCATACATCAAAGTATATTCCTCAAGGTCATTGAAGTAACTAGATTTGAAAAAGGCAGTAGAAAAGTTACTAGATTAGATTTCAAGGTCCCCGTACAGATTTCTCACTTCAAGGTCACGTGGTAGAAAATGGCCACTCTCGTTGTCAAGGTTCTTAACGTACACACACCCCGCTTCAAGGTCGTTTTAGGATTTTAAGGTATAAGGATCAACCTTCTCGTTTTGTCAAAGTCGCACGTTCAGGGTTCAATTAGGGGTATATAGAGGATGCTCTTCCACCAAGAAATTAAGGGAAATTTGAAGGTTAATTAATATTTTCAAGGTCACGCCCCTATCAATTCTAAGAAGTTCATTGACCTCTGTCTCAAGCCCTGAGGTGTTATTACAATTCTCAAGGGGTATCATACAGATTGTTGTCTATGCTAAGCATTTTTCAAGGTCATCAAGCACTTCTTGGAAGTTTACTTTGAAAGGTTACGCCCTCAGTAAGGTTCATTGACCTCAAGTGGTTCCGTTTCCCAAATACAGATAGCCGTTTCCCAAAACTGGGATCTGTTACCCAACACAGGTAACCGTTTCACCACCATTTCAAAGTCGCACCTCTGAGAAAAGAACAATGGCGATCCATTGTTCAAGTAATTCTTGGCTGAGTCAGGTTCATAATTCCTAGAAATCAGCAGTAGGGCTATCAAATAGATTCTCAATGGCTAAAATGTATTGGTATCAAATTTCAAGGTCACAAGTCCTAGAAATCAACCTACAGGGGTATCCCAATACGTGGCCGGTAAAGGTATATAGGAGGATGCTCTTTAAGGTCGCGTATCTGAGAAAATAACAAAGGCGATCCATTGCTCAAGTAATTCTTGGCTGAGTCAGGGTCATAATTCCTAGAAATCACCAGTAGAGCTATCAAATAGATTCTCAATGTCTAAAATGTATTGGTATCAAGTTTCAAGGTCATAAGTCCTAGAAATCAACACACAGAGGTATCCCAATACATGGCCGGTAAAGGTATATAGGAGGATGCTCTTCAAGGTCACGTATACTATAGGATCCACTTTCTCGTTTTCACTTATTAATTTATTAAGGAAAACGCGAAAGTGCATTAGGTCAAGGTCACGTACACTTTCCCTACATACTTTCTATGGTCACACCTCCGAGAAACAAAATTTTAAGGACAAAGGAAATCCATTGTTCAATTTTTGCCGGGCCAGGGTCATAATTCCTAGAAATCACCTTCATAGGATATTCAAATAGACTCTTCAAGGTGTGGGGATTCTACTTATCAGGGCCAGGTCACCAAACTGGTTGAGACCATGTGTCGAGAAATGTTCTAGGTTACATTTAGTAGCATTCCTAATTAATGACGTCGCGTGGCTTTCAAGGTCACGAGAAAAGGATACTAATCCGACTTTGTCACTAGAAATGAATTTTCATGGTTCAGCTAAACGATAGGTCAAGGTGTTCCTGTATTGTCGCCTTTCAAGTAGCGAAATAATCATGGCTTTCAAAGTTTATTCTTAGAATTGTCATTGAAGGTGCGAGTGATCCTTGAGGGTAACGTCCTTTTGGTGGGAAATGGTCACCAAGCAATTTTCGACTGAGTCAAGATAATGTGTTCAAAGTCAAGACCACACTGTTTAAGCAATTCTTTTGTATAAGTCTTAGAAGTTATTACAATTCCTAGAAATCAATTTTCCGGGTTGTCTGCAGGGGTACCCTTAGAAATCAATTCACAAGGGTAACCGTAGGGGTATTCTTAGAATGGGTCAAGTTCATTAAAGCTGTGAGTCATCCATTGAAATTTTTCAAGGTAATACCTTTTTGACGAAAAATTTTCGAGGTCACCAAACAATTCTTAGAATTTAGTCGAGTCGGGGTTATGCGTTAATTCCTAGAAATCAATTTTCAAGGTCACCTGCAGGGGTATCATATTACAATTCAAACAGATTGTTGTTGTCTATGCTACAGTAGGTTCATGGTTAAATGGAGTCAAGGTTAAAATTTACTGGTATCAATTTTCAAGGCCACCTGAGGGAGCAATTCTTAGAAATCTAAACGGCTTCCGGAATAGGTGTTTGTTAAAGAAAGGTTGTTGTCTATGCTAAAAGGTAGGTTAAGGGTTTCTGTATTGGCACTCTTCAAGGACAAATAGCAAAATAAGTATGGCAGTAACTTGTCAAACATGGAATTAGCAGGGTTAAACCAAAGCACCTATTGCAAACTCTATAAAAATGTATGTGACCTGGAGATATCGAAAAAATATAGTCATTAATGTGACAGTAATTAATACGAAGTATGGTGAACGTATAGTGTTGGAAGCGGAGGAGTTTAAATGTGTATTACCTCAGCGCTTTTACGAGTATTTCAAAGAAGAAGATCGAATTGAAGAATTTAAAACGCTGCTAAATACAAGGGATGTGTTTATGAGTAGCCTGGGTGCAGTCGGAAAACGACAAACATAACATTTAGTGCCCCCAACCATATACAAACATGATTTAACTAGAATAATTTCATATTTATCGGCGAAATAGGTAAAATGAGCCTAATTGACATTCGCGTCAAAGGGAAATTTATGCATCGAGTTGCGTGGTTTAAGTAAAGTACATTCAAGATGTTATAGATGCTAAGTATAATATTAATTTACATAACATTGTATGGAAATATTGTACTATCATCATACTTATCTAATGTATAGCATTTACTAAAAATAAAGTTTTTGATCACAATTTAGGTATAAATACCACACCCTATCCATCTAGGTCAAACATTTTAGCATTTCTTGGAGGTTATATTCTTGGAAATAGCAAATAAGCGTGCCCATTGTTCAATTGTTTGTAATAATAAAAATATGCTTACGTGGGTTCATACTACTGTCCTAACCGTCAATATGAGGTAGTTTCCCTGAGAACCGGATCCGGTTCCCAAAGCCAGATAACCGTTTCCCAAAGCAGGGGATCCGTCACCCAACACAGGTAATCGTTTCCCCCCAGAAAACAAGTCAAATAGCTCATTCGTCGTAGCTGAGGACGTAGATTTCACCAGCTACCCCCACCTTAAATTTCAAGGTCACACCATATTACAATTCTGAGAAAACTAATAGAATTTTCAAGGTCCCCATCCTGTCCGATCTTATCCGTATTTTAACCTTGAATGCAATTGATGCATCTATATAAGGAGAGCGCAATCATAATGAATAATTTTATGCTAAACCTAAAGTGCTGTGAAGAGTAATTAGATATTAGTTAAAGTTATAAATAGATGTCTGACACTTGCATCAAAGAAAAACTTATACTTCGAATTGTGCGGTTTAATTAAACTACATATGCGTTCTTGTGCATTTAAAATTCTGAAACTGTGTTCCAAACGATTTTGAAAATTGTGCATATGTTGTGCGAGTACTCAAAACTAGTTAAAAGTTAGGTACGGGGTCACGCTACAGATATAATGATTGTAATAGTTGACGTAGAGGGAGTCAAAACGGCAAAACATGTATTTACACCTAAAGAGCTAGCAATATACAATGGAAATCAAGCTGCCCATTTTATGTTCAAACCACCATTTCCGTGGCACTTCTTAGATGCGGAATTTCAACCACAAGCCACGTGGTTAATCGATAATCATCACTGCATCAAATGGGGATCTGGATATACCTCTACACATCTCTTTCCACATATAGTTCGTGAACTGATATCGGTAACAGATGATGTGTACGTTAAAGGGCGAGAAAAAGCCGATTAGGTTCGACAAATATTGAGACAGTCAGTTATGGAAATTGAAGAGCAACCAGCTTTACCCAAAATGAAAACTTGTTTCTTTCATATACAAACCATTTGTAATTGTGCTTTGACGAATGTGCACTTTTGTACAATAATTATGTAAGACAATAGCAGTCAAAGCTTTTTGAAATTGTGTGGTGATAGGGGTTACAAGTAAAGGGGAAAAGCTTGTAATATTTACAATAACATGCAATTATGTATTATTTTAAGTGTTTTATCCCATGTAAAGCGACATCCTCTGATGCAAACTATTCCTATGGTTATATCCCACACTATCCATCTAAGGAAACAATATTAAGGAATCAAGTCAAATTTTAGCATTCTTTGGAGGTTAAATTCTTAGACATAGCAAATAAGCGTTCCTATTACGCAATTCTAACAATACAATCAGTTCCTGGAAACAAGAGGGTTGTTGTCTATGCTAAACGTATATCAAGGTTGCTGCATTGGCTAAATATTATGCTTACAGTATCTTACTATACTAACCACCAGCAGGAGCTAGTTTTTCTAAGATAGATAACCGTTTCCCAAATACAGATAGTCGTTTCCCAACACAGCTAACCCAGAAGCAGTAGTCGTTTGCCCCCAAAGAAAACAAATTGAACCAGGCCGTGCAGGGGTAAAGTTTATTGATCTGAGGGGGGGTTAAAGTTTATTGGCTCGAAGGAGATCATATTCTTAAAAATCAACTCATGGTAAGGTTGTTGTTAATGCTAAAAAGGGTAAGTGGTGCCTAAATTGGGTCAGCTTTTGTCGGATTTCGTAGAAATCTGAAAATAGGTCAAAGTATAGATAGAGGACAGTTTTTGTTTTTGTAGGAGGTTTAAATTGATTTTTCGCAAAGCGTGGTCTTTTGAAAAAATGCATAATTATCGAGATTTAGCCCAAACCCTAAAAAAATGACTAAATGTGGACGTTTCACAACTCAGATCAATAAATGACATTTGTGCATATGTTAACTAAAATTTCTTTTATTAGTAAAGTGTTATAGTGGTTTTTCATTGTTTAAAATAATATAAACGGTTTGATTTCTTTATGTCTATTTTAAATCTATACATTGTATATGATAACTAGCACGTTGTTAAAATGCGAATGGAGAATGTCAATATAGTTATCTGAGAGAACAGAATTAGGTATTAAACAGATTAGCTATAGAAATAAAATTGTGTTATATATTGCAATTAGAAAATATAGACTCGCTGGACATGTCTAATTATTGGTTAGAAAAGAGAGTTAACAATGTATAGATTTAAAATAGACATAAGAATTGTAATGTTGCTTAAAAAAAATTTATATACAATGTTTTAATGACCCATAAAACTAATAAAAAAAATCGATTTAATTATAGATTTATTCGTTTTAATGTATGCAGAACGTTAGACAAAGAAATTTGCTTGTTTTTGTATCAATAAATGGCTTTTCATTATTAGTAAGCTTTATAAGACGTTTTCTTTGTTTTAAAGGGGATACAATAAGCTCGCATTCATATAGATAATGTAATTTTAAATAAATGGTTTTTATTATTATTAGGCGTTAGAATGGGTTTTCATTATTTTAAATGTCTCACATTCTTAACAGTGATGTAATTTAAACAAAAATGTTCTTTAACAATTAAGCAAGCCATTTATTGATATAAAAAAAGCAAATTTCTTTTTCTAGCGTTCTGCATAC